>JAQFXW010006042.1:0-10042 GCA_034693945.1 Dendrobaena attemsi | reverse complement strand
ACTTGCTAAAGGTCCTTACGCGGTGGGTGGGATTCGAACCCACAACCTTTCGGTTGCGAGGCGGCGACCTTCACCACGTCACTACCGCGTCCCATGAGTTAGACCTATGCATAGAGACTGTTTTACAACATTTCATCATTTTAACGACAGCTTATGACAACAGAGGCCGTTGCTGTCGGGACAAACATTGGTCAAGCGTATAGCCTATTTCGGCTTATTGCTGTTCCCTACAGACGCCTGCATCCCGATTATTTCCATGTTCAAACTGACGTCATTGAGTAACGCAGACGAACAACCGAAAGTTGGATCAGCGTTCAAACGACTGCATAATCAATTAATCATCGAAGGGTGGTCAACCCGCTTAGCTAAGGCCCCCCACGCTTAGCTAAGACCCCCTCCCCAGTTAATCACAGATAATGCAATATGTGGAAATATGAATAATAATTTACAAAGTATAGTAGGGAGAAAGTGTAAATAGAAGATATTAAATGAACATGAGTCGAGTAAAACCAATAATTGACAATAGTCAATGGGTGAATCCATGCAGATACTCACCGGCCACGTAAACGTGAAGGGAAAGCTGACGTCAGCCAACGAAGAAGTTCCGGTTCCAAGCATTGGGCCACCTCCCCCCGCGGTTCCCTCTCCTTCCGTTGAGAAGGAGGGGGCGGTGGGGGAGGAGGCGGAAGCGGAGACGGAGTTGCTACCCAGTACCGGAGTGACATGCTCTCCGTATGTACACACTGGTTCGTCTGGAATGGTCGCCTGGTAATGGCTGAAGCAGATACGAAAGAATGTCTGACACGACAAGCTACACAACGATGACGACACCGATGACGACGACGATGACGATGACGTAGTCGTTGCTCGTTGTTCCAACTTTCGATTGGCCGAACAGCAGTTTCCGAAAGCATTGAGTCCGTCTGCATTGCTGTATGACGTCAGCTGAACTTGGAAATAACCGGAAGCAGACGTCTGCAAGGAAAGAAGTGCATTCGTAAATAATATGTAAAGTAGGTCTAATGTATACGGGAGCAAGTCTATAATTACAGCGAAAAGATTTATGAATGCAGTGATGTACATTGTACACAAAGGAAGCGATTTATTTCGCTGTTTGGAAGTCTAAAGCAATTTCCTAGACAATTAGGCTGAGTTTCCCGATACTCGTAGGCCTATACACACGGCCTATATTGGTCTATTATCGACAAAACAACAGTATTAATGGACCTAACGCTTGTTGAACATGCATGCTTAAGAATTTGGTTGATTTATTCCAGATCCATATTCCGTTGTTCTCTATATGATAAAAGTTATCTCCAATGATTCCACTGAGAGAACTTGGACCTCCTGTAAACTTATACCTGCAACATTGGGCTACGATTTCCTTCATCACTGCAGGATTAGAACTTTGATTGCCGCAACGTATACACAAACATACACACACACACACACACACACACTCACATTATGTATATTCTGTTATAACAATTTAGTTGTGCATGGCCAGCATATTGGAATGGGTACTGTTAAGACTTCTAACTAGCCTATAGATGCAGTAACTTGAAACGTGTGAACTGGCTTCGTAAACGTCAGGTGTTGAAACTATTTCCCATGATTATGGATTCGTTACGCTATAGCTCGGAAACTCAGTTGATTGAGTGTCGCATTAAAATGGCATATTATATGCAAATGTCTGATTACCTTACATTATATTAGAAGGACAGAGTTATTTCGGATTAGGCAATTCGTACATATGTAGCGAACCCCGTATTATAAGCTGTGCGTGTTACCAGGGTCCCTCCATGGATTGGTCACAGTTACCCTTCTCTAAGACAACCTACTCCCGAGCATTTATCACTGAAGCAGAACAGCGAGGTTCACTCGATCGTTACTTCTTCCGACAATTCGATGTTCGTGACAGTTAGTCGAGACACACAGAGAGACAGAGAGACGGGTGTAGGCGTCATCGTCATGCGTGTGATGGCTAAACAGCTCCCCTCTCCCCCCCCCATGCATGGTGGTGTGTAACTAAACGGAATAGATCCGCTAATGATGTCAGCGGGTGTCTTCCCTACCTGCTGTATTAGTCGCAGAGACCGGATGTTCATTCACCCCCCCCATTGCTATTCATAACTGTATATATATATATATATGTATATTATATAGGTATTCAGTTTATTCACGGTGGAGTTTCAAAACGGTACTAATAATAGGCGACTCAGTGGCGGAAGTTCAGTTATAAGCCATTCCGGTCGACGATTATTATAAGACGCGACACTCAACGCACCGTTGGATAACATGTATCATTTGAGTTATAACCGACCAGTGGGTAGAAAAGTGAATGAGTGGACAGGAAATGGGGAAACCTTGGGTGTAAGGTAAAGGGCGCATGCAGAGGGAGGGTCGGCAGCCATGGGGGCTGACTTATGAAAGGAAGGAGCAATGTTCAACGGGCACCCCTTGTCCCTTAGGCTTAGCTTAGCTAGACATTCAAACCATGTTTCCCTAATCCTTTCTGAATTCGAGAGGATGTCGACAATAACATTATTGAAATACGTAGGCCTATACGCAGCCATTTTAATGAACAAATTCTTCAATTCTTGTATTTATCAATAGTGACGTATCTTTAGCGGAACCAAAATACTGTCATTCTTAATTATTGATAATTTAATTACTGTATATATGAAGTACTTGATAATTTAATTACTATATATGAAGTACTTACTGCATTCTTATATATTATTAAGAAATCTACAGTGCTAGACAAAGGAAAGGGTGCTATGCTCACATTTTACTATATAGACTAGCTTATAATTGTGGATCATTATTTATATAGGCCCTAGTAAAGTAAAATTGATTTTCCTTCTATATAGTCAATTGTACAAGAGAAATTAAAAAAACTAATTCAACATAAATTAATGAGTAGTGAAAATATATTATCATACAATAAAATCTACACTTCACCATGAACTAGGCCTATACTGTATAGACTACACTAGCACATTAGTACACACTACTAAACTTTTAAACATTCATCATACAACTACTATACTACTCCCTATAGTTGAGACACATTTTGACTTAGCATACTCCGATACTGACTTCAGCCGGTTAACTTTTGGTTCTATTAGCATCAGTACTAATGTATTACTAAATCATGTGTCTAGTACTCATGAGCAATAGCAACAATCACAGGCTCTTCAGCAGCCTATATAATATAAATCATTGGTCTCTAAACTCTTGGTAAAAAATCATATGTTTTGCCCATAATGCTCTGAAATCATTGTTAGTTTTTTTCATAATCTATGGTCAAATTAATTGGCACCTTAATTTTATTCTAGCTTGGTGAAAAGATCTCACAAGAAATAATTATTTACCATTTTATGAATTAAGTAATTTCACTAAGATGTTATATACATCTTTTGGCAATAAATAAATTCTTTACTAACTCATCTTTTGTGGGGCACAATAGTGAAGTGGTGAAGGGTTGCAGGTTCGAATCTCACCCGCCACATAAGGACCTTAGGCAAGTTATTCACTCACAATTAATTGAGGCGTTTCGGTATGTTGACTCCGACACACCTCCGTGCTGTGATCGTGGCCGTCTTTGAGTAGTAAATGGACTTGAAGGGGCAGTATAGAAATATGTTAATAAATGAAATAATAAATCTCTGTCATTTATTTTCATCAGCAGCTTCATTTACTATTGCCTTGACAGTAAGTGGCTGAGTCGTGGACTTGTTTTCAATAATATTCTGCAGCCCCAAGGAAGAGATTGATTTTCATGAGACTTAAAACGTAATACTCCTCATGAATTCTCCACACTTTTGTTTATCAACAATATCGACAATCTGACAGGTATTTTATGTAGGCTATATCTGCATTTTACCATAAATGTATGTAATGTAATGTAATATAATGTAAATACGACGATTTGTATAGCACCGTCGGTAGCGAGCTACTTCTAGGGTGCTTTGCTAAGTCTACAGAAATTGTCATCAATAACGCTCAGTCAGATCTGTCCAAGAGGTACAGCTGTAACTGTTTCCTAAACGCGTGTAGAGTATTTTTCTTCCTGTATATGGGCAGGAAGACTGTTCCACGCACGTGGGCCTACCACACGAAAGGCCCAATCTCCGGTCTTATGACCGTAGGCGCGATCTATTTGCTCTGAAGTTTTCCTATATTGAACAGCTTTGAAGTGCGAATCCCTTGAAGGCAAATGCATTCAATCTGGTTGACTACAGAAACCGTCTTTACAAATTTTCATGATTTTACGCCTCTAGCACAGTCACCTTATAGTTCCAATATAGCACCATGTGCTATTGAAATAAAAACAGTATCCGAGGACCGTGTGACAGCATGTTGAAACGTAAATACAGTGAGGTTAGAATTTCCATTCATTCATTCATCCATTCATTAAGAGCACTTCATATAGCGCTATTAAAGAGTGCTTAACCGAGAAGCACGCCCAACCCCTGCAGCGCGGGTAAATAACACGCAGTCTTAAGGTGAGAGAGGAAAGTTTGAGAGGAAGTTCTAGGAAGATTGTGTGCTGGCGACGGTTGTCTGTTCCAGATCAAAAGACCGACAAATAGAAGACATCATGCACAAATTTGGACACAGGGTCAAATTTCGGTATGTGGCCAATAAGACGAGCAGAAGTGCGTAGTACAGGTTCCAAGCAGTTCAGACGGCCAATTGGAAGGTCAGCAGAAAGAGAGGCCGTCAAGTCTGGCAGCAATGAAGGAATGGACAAGAGTGGCAGTAGCAGAGGAACTACTCGAGCAACAGCACCAAGTTGGAGCAGTTGATAATGACTGAAAAGATTGATGTGAGGAGCAAAGGTACATATGTATAAGCTGCTGATCCAAGGTGACACCACGGCCACGAATTCATGAGGAACAATTTATAATGGAGAAAAGCGAGGACAGCCATATCTAACTTAGCCAGCTAATGTAGTGTGTCAAACCAAATGAATTTAACGTATTTAGGCAAAGGCGGCTAGACGCCATGCATCCATGACTCCATTGCACTATGGTCAGACTCATCAGCGGCATTGTTTCAATAGTATCTGGACTCTGGAGGCAAGGCAGCGTTGGTAAGCCTGAATATTGTCATCATACAACTGAGAAATTATGGAATGAGAGGGAAGACGTGAAGCAATGTCAGAAGCATAAATTATAATATAGAACAGGGAACCCAAGACAAACCTTGTGGCAAACTACATAAGGAGTAGAAACCCAAGGGGACCTAGAAGACCCATGGACGACACAGAAAGAAGGATCACTAAGAAAAGATCTCAACGAGAGAAGAGTATAGGACCAGATGAGCCAAAATATTTATTTCAATGCTTTAGCAACTTAGTAGTAAGATGTCATGGTCCACACAGTCACAATAAACACTGACATCAAACAGGAAGGAATCGTATGCAATTCTTTCGAATGGCTTCGAAACATTATAATAACAGTCATGAAGTCCATCTAAAATCTAAATTGTCGGCTCGTGACCATTTATAAACTACACTCAGATTGATAGCATAAACAACATGGAAGATCCAGTTAACACTTAAGGTCAAGGTGAAGACTGAACACTACAAGATTAGTTACTAATAAATTGAATACTGTATGGCTACAGAAGAAGGTGCAATCAGAAAAATGTCAGAGGTGTTTTCCAAATTCCATTGGACATGGCCAGAACATTACACAAATTACATGGGAAAGTATTATTTTTAACTGAGAAGAAATAGAAAGATGTCTTCAGGGTTTGAACCCGTAACACTCCCCCCTAAATACGCCCCTGGCTGCAGACAATCTAGTCCCTGCATGCTTCTATATACATTCAATTATCTTGAGCTAGTGCTAAAGACGACTCCACTATATTGTATACAGTCGCTATGTAGGCCAATGTATAGTATATACTACAAATAGTATATTTAAACATTCGTTTTGTTTATAATTATACATTGCATTTATCTAAACGTGATACCTTTGATAAAGAATTAAGGATGCTGCTACAACTGACTCTCTATACCCTTTGCCACTACTATTCATCGACACACGTGACAGTTGCTACTATACAAGACACTACCTATCTACGAATCGCTTATACACAAACACATCAATGCAGACTTTTACTCACACGTATAATAAGCTTACTATACTGCTCCTTACACTAACTGGGGATGTCCTACATTACGGTCACTGCTAATTTGCATAGTTTTAATCTTTTCAACTACAATTATATCGCAAGCTGCAATCTGTCTCTATCTCCTTCAGGCTCTCTCTCCCCCTCACTCTCCCTCTCTCTCTCTGCGTGGGGGAGGGGACCTCCACTATTGTAGGCTGCCATGCCAATGTATATCTTTAAGATTTTAGGACAACAGCAACGTTACACAGTTACTAATGTCAGCATATTACTACTACTAATAGGCCTCTATACTACAACAAGTGCTGCACTGCTGGCCTGTGTGTATGTGTATACGCGCGTGCGACACGTGATGCAGCATGGGATGCTTCGATCTGGCGTGTCATCTGCGCTCATAATATATCGATTGAGATTCACTCCCTACGCAAGCACGCACATGGACGCTCGCTCAAGCAGAGCTATATACGAGGGTACACGCACACGTACACTACTCCAGGTATACGTCCCGGTCATGATCCCTAGAAAGCAAGCGAATGTGGACGATTCGATTAGACGTATACGGTACACTATACACAAGTACATACCTGCGCTAGAGAAAGGAAGGTCGTCACCGTCCAGATAAGAAGATGGTTCTTCGTTTTCGAATTCATTGCGTCGTCGTCTAGCAATAAGGCTACTACACACTACGAACACACGTCGTCGTTACTTGTGTCTCTCTCACTCACTCACACTTAGACGCTCGCTCGATCGCTTCTTCCTCTTGTTCCGTGTCCCTACTACATCACTGAGTATCCAACTCTAGAAGGAAAGGCAGCAGAGGCTGAGCCCAGCGCGAGATCCGATTGTATTCTTCTTCTTCTTGGTCAGACGCCACAAAGCAGCTGCTGTCGATCTCTCGGTGGCGGGTCTCGGTGGCTGAGCTGTGCATGTCACGTGACGACGACGACGACGGCGCGGCCCTCTGCCGACCCTGGGCCAGATCGAGTACGGGCCACAGATGACTGACAGCCAGAGAGAGAGAGCGCAGGGCGCGCACCTGCAATTGAATGCGTTTTCCGCGGTTAGCGTTTGACGACGACGACGCACCTGTGACACAAGAGACCAATGCTTACTATAAGCAATACATACAACAATTATAGGCCTACTACTACTATGAACGTAAAGACAGATAGACACGTATACAGATAGACAGACAGATAGATAGACAGGCAGACAGACAAGCAGAGTCTGACAGAGAGGCGGACGTACATGCTCACACCGATGAACACAAAGACACAAACATACAAACAGAAATATTAACACACATACGCAGTACACACTCACTCAGACATACAGACTGTTGCAGGGAAGAACTAAGGACGGATAGGGAGAGGGAGAGCCAGAGACAAAAGAGAGACGGAGAAAGAGAGACAGACAGACAGACAGAGAGTGATATAAAGACACGCCAGCAGATCCCTGGACGTATACGTACAGACTGGCACTGTAGACAGACAGTGGGAGGTGGGAAGAAGTGACCGACTGACTTACTTATTGACAAACAGCTGCTGTGGTTGACAGGTAGCTGAATAATCAGCCATGCATGGTGAACCCAGATGAACAAACATATCGGGAACAGGCAGAGACAGGCAGAGGGAAGAGACATAAATAGGCAGAGACAGGCAGAGGGAAGAGACACAAAGAGGTAGAGACAGGCAGAGAGGAAGAGCCATAACGAGACAGACGGGCAGAGGGGAAGGAGACACAAATAATTATGTAATTGCAGTAGAGACTGTAACAGACGGATAAGTGCGCACTAAGAAGTAACATATACTCTGAGCAAACAAAACAAACCTGGTTTTTAATAGAGAGTCTGAAGTTCTCAATAGAAATTTATATAAGTATGCATTCATTCAAGTATACCTTGCAGCAATGGCAGCCAGACATTTCTAGAGGATTTCTGTCTCGTCTGCACACTGCACTGTCTCCTATTATATTGTATTGACCTTCAAATTCCGATGGAATGAATGCCAATCGCCTCATCCTCTGCCTTTACACTCCCTCCATAGCTCTGTCTCTCTGTCTTTCTGTCTCTCTCTCTCTTCTCTCTCTCTCTTCTCTCTCTCTCTCGCCTACATATACACACTGATTTAATGTATGTGAGAAGTAAGGAATTATGTGAATGATTGCAAATGAAGCTAATGCATCCGTGCGTCTGTTTCTTTGCTGCCCTGACTTCGTTTCTTCGTTCACTGTGAAGATCGAGAGCCCCCTCCGCCCCTCCCCCCAATGCACCCACTTCCATCGGTCTCAGTCTCTCAGAGTTTCTCTTTTCGTTTCCGTCTCTGAATTTCATTGCATTTCGGTCGAAACCGAAATTAAATAGAAAGCTAATCAGACGATCGATGTTATACGACGGTGACCATGCAGTCAATAGCAGCTCTTCTACCGTTGCTGCTACCGGTGCTAAATATAACTGAATAAAAAAGATAGCCTTGAGCGATCAGCATTATACTCAACCCAATCAATCAGTCAGTCAATCAGTGAGTCAATTGACAGCTACACCTACGCAACGATATCAATCAATTCAAAGAATGATTATCCCGTGGTAATAGATGTTCCTGGGGGGTGTGAGAATATTACATGGATGACTTGATCAGCGCGAAGAAAGTCAGGTTAACGCCACTTAGGTATTAATGATTAAATAAAAACAAGTGTATCGTTTTATTTCACAGTTTACCGATATGACGATGCACGTTTTCGCTATTTTAAATAAAATTTGTTGCTAAATGTAGATTATGGTTATGGCAGCCTATTATTGAAAATTATACAATTAAGCCTATTTGCAATAAATTTTTAACACGGCTCTGATAGAAGATCCTGGTACTGATGGAATAAAAAAGAATTCAATTGTCAATGCCATTTTTGTCTGTACCACTTTTTGCTTCATAGCCTAATGTCGTTATTTTGAGTGTTGTTCAACGTTTTCATAGTTGTAGACCCTAACTGTTAAGCTTACTTGTTGTTGCTGCATTCAATTTCAATCATATTATCTGCTTATTATTGTTTATGTTTTTGCGACAAAACTTGATAGACGGCCACTGTCATAATAATCATTGCCGTGTATAGTTGTTTCAGTTATTCACGTATAGCATTGGAATTTGTAGCGGACTATAATTATGGGACCTAAAGCGTTAATATTGTCATCATGACATCGCTAGCTAATCTTTACAGTTGTTTCTAATATTTGTTCATAATCTCTGCACTGTAGTTGTTCTTAAGTTCTTAACCAAGATGAATGCGCAGAGCACTCTTACATTTGCGATTATCCGCTTAATTGAATTCTCAACGTGATATAACAGGCGACGAATAATTTGGTCCTGTGCTTATCCTCGTAATGGACGCCTTCTTCGACAGTTGATGGAGGGTCTCGTCTACGTCTTGTTGCATAAATCGAGAGACTTCTAATCGATGCATCACTTCAGTGGAATAGCAAATCAAGGGAGAGAGGAGGAAATGGTTCATAGCGGAAAGAGTTAGACAAACAGAACAAGAGATTCAATGGTGTTGAGTACTTTGATGAACGTATAAGACTCTCCAGGCTTACATGTAGGCTGCGCAAGCGACCACAAAATTCGCATTCCTGGACAAACAGCAATGCAGCCAGAAGACGCTATAATTTTATATAAACAACAATTGAACTGAGGATGCGTAGTTGCGCACGTACAAACACACACACCCGCATACACACACATACACACACACACACATCATCATCATCATCAGCCTACTCCTACGTGGGGAGCGTTGCACGATAGAGCCCATCATTTATTGGGTTAAGGTGTCCCAGTCAGCTCGCCACACTGACGTGGTAAGATCAAGGTGGTTGATCGCTCGCAGTTGACTTGCCGTTGTGCCA
>JAQFXW010006041.1:0-10042 GCA_034693945.1 Dendrobaena attemsi | reverse complement strand
AGTTCCTTTTTCTATAGATGGTGAAGCTCAAGATCAACTGGGGTAAGGCTGTAACAAATAATGTAGTGTATTTTTGGCCTGTTCAGAATGTGCTATTATAGTGGCATAATGCTTTTTGGACTGTATATTCAGTCAAAACTAGGTCATCCCAGGTTTTCTGTAATAGGAATAGCTAGCTCACTGCCAAAACTCGGCATATAATCAAGATGACGGGTATGATGTAAGAGAACTATTAATAGAAGGTTATCAATATGTAGCAGTAAGGCTTGTGGAAGATAACATCTAGCTATGAAGGCAAGGAATATGATCAGGAGTACAAATACCTAAAGGGTGAGGCTTGTTGAAGATACTATCTGGTAGCAAAGACATTGGGAATGATATGGAAAACTGCTGGTGTAGATGTATGGTTGTTGGAAGGTGAGATGTGACAATGAAGATAACGAGGAGCGCAAAGCCAGAAAACTACCGACGGCTAATAAGTTGTCTCGTGAGAGGTCTATTATCTAAAGAGAAGTAGAAATGCTCTGCTTTGTTGAAACTGGCTTCAGATGGAAGTGCCATTAGACACGCCGGCATCCTTCGGACAGCTGAACGCACCGGAATTCATGCATGTCACGGAAGGAATGAGTGCCTTAAGCTGATTGGCTCTATTGACACATTCGGAGTCTATAATGAAAGGCTTCTTTGTAAAGATTTGCACGAATGACAGCACTCATTTCTACACAGCCTGGCGAACTGTAAGGCAGATATTGGGCTTAATTAAACTGAATTCGTTAGGCCTACTCGATTAGTGTGATTGGTTCAGTAATGGCATAACTTGTTGATGCTGCTGAATTTCTTTTATTACCTTTGCAAAAGAATTTGAACAGCTTGTCTTTAATAATTATTTTATGACTTATGTAGCCCCTTCAGGTTAACTTGAAATTAGCAATACCAATGGGAAGTTAAGCTGACAAGAAGTTGGAGCAGTGGCGAATGAGACAAAAACAGTTTGAGGATCTGCTTATACCTCCTTTATAAATGTGAGAGCTGGTTTGTGAAAGTGAGCTGGTTTGTATGCGGCTCTAGCATAGTCACAGAAGGAGATGGTAGAGCTAAAAGTGATGCTCAGACTGCATGTACATTCTATCAGAGCGATCAATAGCGAATGCACGTAGCTAAAGACAAACGACTTTACGAAGTTGTTGACTTGTGCCTAAGAAGAGAAATTCAGTCTCAGAAGGATTCCACTGAATCTTGTCGCTGGCTGTCCAAGACTGTACAACACAGAAGCAAGTAGTTGCACAGATGAATTACATGAGTCGAGGTATTAGGTCAGAGAGACCCTATATTATATGCTTCAGTGACCTGATTATCAGATTGGAAACATGGCTCATTCTTGCAAGAGGGAAAGAGTAATGACTTTCTGGCTGCACCCAAGTCAGCAACTGAAACAACTTTGAAATGAGCCTTGCTTGCAGTTCTTATTGAATAATTGCCTAGGTTTCTGTATATCTAGCTATATATGAGTGCATGCTTGCATGTATATGTGTATGTAACTATGCACACATGTATGCAAGTATATACAGTATGAATGTGTGTCACGACATACACGAGTATGTATGTACAATACTGTACATTGTACAAGCAGGTAGTTTATATATGATGTACATTGTATAGGTGTGTGTTGTGTATAGGTATGTATGTAGGACATTGTAGGTGTGTTTGCATGCATGCATAGGTGGGTGTATGTGTGTTAGTGTGTGTGTGTGTGTTGTGCATAAGTATGAATGTAGGACATTGTAGGTGTACTTACCTGCATGTGTTGTGTGAGGGTTTTCTGCAAGTATTTTGTTCTACTCAACATCATTCTTCAAATTCTCTTCAATTCAGTTGAGAACTCTGATCACAAATCTATCGGACCATTGTTGCATACAGTCTTTGACTATGATTTGATGGGAAACAACTGTAAAAATTGATACCTTGTGCTTTTTTTACAACAATATCATTAGATTAGGCATTAGATGATTACAGTTGATTAGAAATCTAAAGTTTCAGTTAGGCAAAACAGAAGCAGTCTTTGAAGTAACACAATATACAACACAACTAAACATTTGTAACGTGCTCTTACAAGTCTTGCACGAAAGCGCGTAGAGCTGCATTCCTAGTCAATTAATCATAGTACAGGGAGAACAGATGGGTTTTCAGTTTTGATTTGAACTGCGGAATAGTTGTAGACTGTCGGACTGTAGTTGGTAGACTGTTCCATTCCAAAGAACCAGCAACAGAGAAAGCGCGGTTACCAAACTTCCGATCTGTGCGAAGTCTGGCATAATCCCCTCGTGTGGACGATCGGAGTGTTCTGGAACTGGAAGCAGTGCACGACGTAACCATGGATGTCATACACGAGGGAGACATTCCAGAGTTGATGTGGTACATGAGGAGACAGACTTTGAAGGTGTTCGGACGCGAACAGGAAGCCAGCGTAACTCTTTCAGAGATGGAGTGATGTGATCTCTAGGACCAAGATCTTTCACCAGTCGAGCAACCGCGTGTAGAACCGATGATAGAGGCTGTAGAGTTGATGAGGGCAAACCGGTTAGAACGGAGTTGCAGTAGTCGAGCCGAGATATGACGAGGGCTTAGATCAGGATACTGGGGCAGGTTTCGTTGAGGCAGCGCTTCACTTGTCGTATTCGGCGAAGATGGAAGTAGCAGGCTCTTGCAACGGATGAAACGTGATGAGTCATGTTAAGTTTGTAATCCAGCATTACACCGAGGTCACGAACAACGTTGGAGGGTGTTAGAGAGCAGTTCGGGCTGAGGATAAGAGTTTTCGTTTGAATATCCAGTCTATTTCGACGGTCAAACCAAATAAGTTCTGTACGTTTTAGTAGCATTAAGCTTCAGTCGCATACATGTAGATGCGCAACAAGTTTGATGTCAGAAATAATAGGCTAGGCTGCAATTTTCACTTTGATATTGCCCATATTCTTGCCAGACAGATTTATGTAGAGTTGAGTATCATCAGCATAAAAGTGGATCATTATTCCGTGCTTTGATGCAATGTTGACAATGTTTGATGTGTGTTATAATGAAGGGAAGTGGGCAGAGAATGGATCCTTGAGGCACGCCGAAGAGGATGGAAAGGCTTTTGGATGAGCACCCACCGAGTTTCACTCTGTAGGATCGTGATGACAGGAATGATGCAATACATTGGAGAGCTATAGCAGTGACACCATAATTGTAGTTGCAGGATTTGAAGAAGAATGGTGAGATCAACACAATCAAAAGCGGCGGAGAAATCCAGTAGCAGTAGAGCAGCGACGAAACCAGAGTCAAGGGCCAAGAAAATATCATTGTAAACTTTTATGACTGCAGATTACGTTGAGTGGTGCAGACGGAAACCAGATTGTGTCGGTGGAAGTAAGTTCGACAGTTGTTTGTGGAGAACACGTTCGACTAGTTTTGAGATGAAAGACAGGTTTGAAATGGGTCGATAACTGGCTGGATCTGTTGGATCAAGTCCTTGTTGACACGAGACCGAATGATGGCGTGTTTGTGTTTCTTTGGTATTGTTGCCTATCCATTCATTCTTAGGCGTTTGTTGTTGCCTCCGATGTAGCGACTATGGGGGCATAAAGGGCCTTCGCGCGTGAGTGCGAGAAATTGTTTTGACGTTTTTTTAATACAATACCGGGTATCATGCGACACAAAGTATCTTTAACGTCGCTTGGACGCCGTGGTATTTTATTTTGAGTTCATGGACGCATTGTTAATTTATTTTGGAGTCCATTCACAATTGATTGGCGTGCACGGACGCCGCATCTTTATTTTTGTGAGTCCAGCTTCAAAATGTTGGAATACCAGACACCAGGACGCACACTAACGGAATCGCTCTTGGAAGTTAAACATGATTGGTGATTCGTTCAAGCAACGCGATTGGTAGAGCTCTCAAGACACGCGATTGGCTGAATTAAAAATAGACGCAAGTATACATTATGAAGAGTCAATAATAATAAGACAGGCAAGTGTTTCAGTACACACGAGTCAAGGCTTGAGCGTTGACTACGAAATTCACTTTTACAAAATCTCTCGAACAGTTCCGAGTTAATTAAGGGTCCAGAAGAATGCGACGAGAAGAGACGAAGCCGATCAGCGTGGTCTGAATTATATTTTTTATTCTTACAATTTATTTCTAATTATAAACATCAAAAATCGTTATTGGCCAGTGGTTGCGCTTCCTAGTAGCTTTCAGCGCTGGTTGTGTTTCCCAGATTGTTTATCGTAGCTACTAGCTCGTAACCATATGATCGTAATCGTATTCTCGATATCTAGAGTTTCTAGACTTCTAAAGCGCCTACACGGCGAGGGCATGGGAACCAGCATATTAACAGGGGCTCAGCTAAGTCAAAATCGATACACAGAAGGGTGAGATCGTTTAAACCTACACATACAAAACATATAAATAATAAATAACATCCTTTATGCAACCAGCCAGCCAACCTTTGAATAGTCTTTTATTCCTAACTGGAATATACAATGGTGATTTCAAACCCGGATTCTATTTGTAGACACCTTAACATAGTCTTTGTTATTATTGAGTAACAATGACTCATCGACCGCTTGCGGTCATTAATTTTGCGTATGGTAAACATCCTGAACCTAATAACAGATAGGCCTAGAAGGCTACTTGAAAATTGAGGCCAACATTGTTTATTTAGGACCCAGGACTTGTGAGGCAAACAAGATAGGATCCAAGACTGACTATGGCTATCAAGCTGTCCTTTGACATCAATAACATTGGTTATTATTGCTGATAGTGCTGTGTTGTTTTGTGTCATGTGTTTTACAGCTGAAGAGCGTAGGACCCAAGCTAGTGCCCTTCTTCAAGACACTGGCTATCTACTTCGTTCTGTTTGGTGATGGTTCGAAACTGGAGTCAGTCTTCTATTGTGCCATTAAATGTCTCCCAATCATATCACTCATCATCTTTGTCCTTCTGCACGGCATGAGTTTCTCTGAGTATTATGCATATTCGAGGAAGATCCTCATTGGTCTCATCTTCTCTGGCCTTGGTGATGCCTTCATGGTGTGGAAGTCAACAGGCTACTTTATTCATGGCATTGCTATGTTTGCCATTGCGCAGGTTATGTACGCAAGTGCTTTTGGGCTCAAGCCCTTTAATCCGTACGCTGGAGTAGCCTGTTCATTGATCGCTGCAACATCATACAATTTCCTTTATCCAGGGCTGGACGGTCCTTTGGTTCCTCTGACACTCCTCTATGTTCTCTTGATTTGTTTCATGATGTGGCGAGCGATTGCTCGTGTCCAGTTCTTCAATGAGCTCTGGACATGGACAAAACTTTGTGGATGTGCAGGAGCCATGTTTTTTATGATTTCTGATTTTGTGATCGCGTGGGACCGGTTTGTTTCGCCTGTTCCCTACTCGCACCAGATCATCATGGTTACGTACTACGCTGCCCAGCTCGGAATCACTCTCTCCGTGGTCGACAGTCAAGTGGATGCATTTCTCGAGGTTTCCAAGTAGGGCAGAAAGTGTGTTGAGAGATGAATCCAATCGGTCAGTTAGGCCTATGCGTCAAACAATGTTTTCTTCCACAGAAACTTCCCATTGTCCCTAAAGTGATTTATAACATTTGGTTACAGGTATATATATCATTTACTGTAGAACAATTTTATACTTAGTGTAATAGTGATGTTTAGTAACATGACCAGTGGCGGATCCAAGATTTCTTGCATGGGAAGGAAAAGGTCAATTCTGAGGGGCACCACATTCTTGCTAGGACAGAAAATGGTATTTAACTCTAAATTTCAGTGGGGACTTGAAATGTTGTCATGATATGCCGTATGGTAGTCTATTACTACAAACTATCCTATACCAAAATTGTTCAAGTGACCATAGTGACGAAATGCGACACGTAAATTCATAGGCCTAATTATGCCTACATGACTACATGTACGTCGGAAAGTCACTTTAGCTGCTAGATATCCAAAGCCCCATGTGTGATTTGAGTTAAGATACTGTCTGCATTTATAAAAATTTACAAACTCTTGGAACTGGAGCAAGACCAGTCGAATAAAAACATATAGCCGACTGACAAGATTCAAAACAACCAAACGTTGGCCATGCCAAGACTGTTTTGGAAACCCACAATGACAGGCGGATCTGGTCTAGAGTGCGCCAAAATATGACCAGGACAAGCTGGGAAAAATACAAATTTTAGCCATATTGTTAATTTATTTGGTCTGCCCGTTTGAAATCAGTAGTCCTAATCACTTGAGATTTGAGATGAAGCATTATGTGATCAAAATCAACGACCAACGTATTAATTTCCTAATTAATTTCGCTATCTTCTAGCGAGCAGTAGCCTCAGTAGCAATTCACTTTCAATGATTATCTAAATCAGATGTAATCAGATGTACCCAAAACTAGCTAATTAGGTTGTTTGAAAAACTGAAATAAATACCCAAAACTCTATGCAAAATCAACACAGGAAGAGAACTTACTGTCAAGGACAAGAAGCAGATGGTAAGGTGAGGGTCGTTTATTTACGACACCTGGCTTAAAATATTATATAATTTATTTCACACAGTGGCATAGCTATGGTCTTCTGCGCCCAGAGACAAACCACAAAAATGTGCACACTTTCCGGCTCAAAAATTCCGATGACCAATTTTAGTCATTCGTCGTATATTTTTGTTTTTCACAAGTAATTTACTATCTTTCACTCATTTTGCTCCCCCTTAACCCTGCACCCTCACAATTGCGCCCTTTTTGTCGGTCGGTGATCGTATTTTCTAGTTTTCCACTGCTGATTTTCTTTTTCGTCACTCATTTTTGCGCCCCTTACCTCTGTGCCCGACGAGGACTACTGTTCCCCTGCCCCTCGATCGTTACGCCTCTGATTTCATATAGGCCTAAATTTGTATAGTGCCAATATTATTATCATGCGCAAATTCAGTATTATAATTAACTATTGAAGGTTCATGATTTTAGTTTCCATTAACGAAATTTTAAGCTGAAGAACGGGCCCGAGGGGGCGCCATTGCAGGCCCGACAGGGGCACGGAGGGAAGGGGCCGCCCCCGTGCCTATATTTATATCCGCCACTGAACATGACATATATGCCAGGGCATTATGTACACTTGTACATTCTACAGTCTTGCTTATATGCATAATTGCATATGCAATTTGCAGACAAATGAGACATCTTATTCTGTTGTAATTTATAAAAAGTACATAGTGAGGCCATTGTTAAAGCATATAACAACGGTTTGTACTTGCTGGCAGGGGCGCAACCAGAAGATTTAGCTGGGGTGCTCACATTGCAAAGACCAAGTGCTTGAAGCCATGAGTGGGTGCTGCTGAAATTTCTTTCACCATTTGTTCTTAACTTTAAAGAGTTAAATAGTGTTCTGGTGAGCATTGTAGTCTCCTCAACAGGGTCTGGGGCAGAGCCTCATAATAAGCCAAAGCATCTCATATGAAATATAGCACAGTTCTTTAGTTAATATTGTTAACTCTTACATCCCCCCCCAATAAAAACTCCTTGGATTTTGAAAAGTTGTGTGGGTCACCTGTTTGGCCCTGCACCTCTAGGTTGCACCCCTGCTTACTGGTGTGAAGTGTATATAATAAATGTATAGGACAAATGGGCCATGTATCTGGATATATATAATCATATATTATTATATCTATATATATAATTTTATATATTTATAAATCCTGATGCAGAAACTGTGCAAGAAACTAACAATAATAATAATACAAATTCAATGCTCATATGGTATATAAGTTTTTAACAATATGAGAAATTAAATAATTATGGTAAATGGTATTAGTTCATTTGATGTATGAAAATAGTTATTTTCACGGAACAGTTTTGGATCATGGATTGAAGAAATATAGGCATACATTTATTGTGCACTCTTACTTAATTTTTACTGTAGCGTGTAACTTTAACTGCCTTTGTCTTAACTTAACAGCTTTTTTAGTTTTTCTGTTACTGTACAAAGTGATAGTCATCAAGAATGTGAATGGTTTTGTTAGTATTATTTTCTCATTATTGTTGTGAGTCATTTGCCTTGTTGGCACTAAGTACAATATAATTATCAAGAATACTCCAAACTCGAAATTACTGTTATCCTTGCATGGTATGATACACTAAATGAGCTGTTTGAAGTAGACTTTGTTTGCTAGGAATATTTAGAGTGGAATGTACTCTGACTTCTTATATGTCCTATATTTGATGCAAGGACCAGCTGTTTTGCTCAAAATGAATTTCTCGGAGTTACGAAAGAAAATATTTGATTTTAATGAACCTAGGCAACCCATCTCCATTGGGTGACTATTACGATGTGTGATATGCATTATGCAAGTTCAACACTGGTTATATTTTGGACATAGAAAAATGCATTACGTCGTCGTTATTTTATGCAGGCAATATAAGAGATATTGGTTCTCAGTTTATCAATGCAATGTTGATGTTTTTTCAGTCTCGTTGTCGGTGTTACAGAATTGCTTCAGTCGTGTCTCGTCATGTTTTTTGTATCTTAAATATCATGAATGTCATTGTGTAAGATTGCCATAAGCCTATGAATCGATTTATTGTCTGCAAAGAATATTGTTAAATAGAATATTATATTAATAGTAAATTATTTAAACTGTTCAAACAGTTGCCAAGTAAATTATAAGTTTAGCTGTTCACGTGTGATCTGACAAGATATTACAAATTATATTTGAATGCAGCTGAGGCTAGTCTATCTACAAACACTAACAACTTATTGTCTAATTTACAGACAGTTGAACTGTCCTTTATTATCAATCTTTATTATACACTTCAGATGCACTTGCATATTTACCTCACTTTTTACTGCTGTGACTTGGTACAACATTTCAGTGCATTGCATATATGTTTTAACTTAATTTTCAAAATTAATGCTTGTTCTGTGATGAAGAATGTGTCACTTTGTTCTTGGCTAGTTTAATAATTAGGTCTAATATACGTGCATGTTGTGAAAAGTAATATTTCAGTTTAGTATATGGTGGTAAGCTGTGATGTAGTGTAGACTGTAGACGGGAGAGTTGCTGTCCTTGACTCCTTGTACGAATGGCCTGCTGGTACCCAAATCAAATCATTATTTATTACAACCCCAAAAACAACAATGCCATGATATGCATTCTGAATAATACAAAAGGAAAATACTATGCAGGGTAGCAAAGGGAACCCCGAAGGGACGTTTGTCCCGAAAGGTAGGGCCCATGCCATTTAGATCAATTCCAAATAACGAATGGCAGAATCACATTTTGCAAGAAACAAGCATAAAAGAAAAAAACAATTAATAAAGCAAAACTTAACTAAAGCCTTAAATATCACCTTAACTAATGCAGTGTATAGATTTCATTATAAGTTATGAGTGCATGTTACACTTAAGGAGAGTTATAAATTAAGTGAGTACGTAATCTCTCTTTAAAAAGAAATACATTATTGGATATGCTGCATATTTCGTTAGGGATTAGATTCCAAAGCTGTACTCCATGATGAGTATCAAGTGCCTGGCAGGATGAGTAACTTACTATCTCGCCCAGCAAGGGCATGATTGCTGGGGCAACTGCAGAGACTTGCTTTGCTTGTTTGCAAATTCGCAATTACTCTGCTCTTTCTCAAACTGTCTGTACAGTTATCTATCCTGTGTGTAATATAAGGCTAGGTCAGTCAGTCAAAATAATAGGCCCTACTGGATGATGTGTTATTTCAGGCAGACGACTGATCCTGATGACTGCGATATTCGTACCGTTTTGACTAGAAAACGGCATAGTCACCTTGATATAAAAAAAAGCTGGAACAAATTTGTGACAAGCCAATTTTGGTTTTATTAGTTAGGTTATACTATGTAGTAAAACATACTAAAACCTGCAGTGTGAATACCATTAGGGAAATTTTTTATAAACAAAATAGCCCAAAAATAGCCCATGTACGAAAAAACACATCTAAGGCTGCAACTCTGTGCAAGATTGGCATATTTACACGATCTTGAAG
>JAQFXW010006040.1:0-10042 GCA_034693945.1 Dendrobaena attemsi | reverse complement strand
GTCTCTATCTGTCTCTGTCCCTGTCTCTCTCTCTCTCTCTCAATCTCTCTATTTCTGTCTCTCTGTGTCTCTCTGTCTCTCTCTGGCTCTCTCTGTCTCTCTTTGTCTCTCTGTCTCTGTTTCTGTCTCTGTCTGTCTCTGTCTGTCTCTGTATCTGTCTGTCTCTGTCTCTGTCTATCTCTGTCCTGTCCCTCTGTCTATGTCTCTGTCTGTTTCTCTGTCTGTCTCTCTGTCTGTCTCTCTCTGTTTGTCTCTCTTTCTCTGTCTCTCTCTGTCTCTCTGTCTCTATCTCTGTCTCTCTGTCTCTGTCTCTATCTCTGTCTCTGTCTGCCTTTCTGTCTGTCTCTGTCTCTCTCTCTCTGCAGTACTAGTCAGTTGAATTTATTTCCCATGACCTGAGCTGTGTTAGATGTACTCAAATCGCCTCTAACTCAATTTCCCCTAAGAGGCAGCTGATCTGGTGTGGAAACCGCCTACAGCTCTTAAGCTTGATGCTGTACTTTCTAATGGTTTCCCTTTGTTTATTTTTTCAACTGTAGTGTTTGAAATTTGGGAGTTAGGCCTACTCTTGACAGTACTCTTTCGTTCGCTGAGCACATCTCTAACCTGTCTAGGTCGAGCTTCTATCATCTGCGGCGTCTTCGTGCTGTCAGACGATCTGTTCCTCCTTTGACTTTCACCCCCATGGTTCATGCCTTTGCTTGTTCTATAGGTTTGATTACTGCAAATTCTTACTTGTTGGTCTCTCGAAATTGCGCTTGTCGCCATTGCATCGGTCTTAAATGCTGCTGCCAGTTTGATTGCCCGCCTTCCACGGTTCGCTCACATTTCCAAATTCATAACTTAGCAGCTTCATTGGCTTCCTCTTACTGCCCTTATTCAGTTTAAAATTTTCTCTCTTACCCAGGGAGATGTTTTGGGTCAAGCTCCGAGCTACCTCTGTTACCTTATTCAACGGCCTATTTCGGCTGTCTCGGGCCGCCCTCTTTGTTCTCTAATGGCCATTATTGACTTCTGGTGCCTCTTTCTCGAATTGCTACTGCCCAGCATTGCGCCTATGCATCTGTTGGCATATTGCTGTGGAATGACTTTCTTTCTTCACTCGTTTCGCGATCTTAACTGGCAGTACTATATTGCTTCTGCCCGTTGACTTAAAAAGTAATCCTTTCTCAATGGGTCCAACGAACTGGGAGCGCCTCTGATTACAGATCGTACTGAAAGAGGCGCTTTAGAAATCTACAGATACAATACAATTGCGTGTATGCCTATATATCTATATGCATTGTGATGTGCGAACACGCTATAATTAACATAGTGAAGTAGTTTAATAGGCCATAAATATTTTATGTATATATATAGGCCTATATATAGCGCCTTTCACGCACTTCCAAAAGGAGCAACTTACTTGTATACCGCATTCGCACTGATCTTACAAAGTGCAGCGGTAATTTGAACACGTGCTGAGCAGAATCAACCGAAACGTCGAATATATTTACGAGAAGGATAGCCTATATATTATATATAATATGTATAATATATATATATTCTGAGGAAATACACCCGAAAGCCAGATGAGCTCGCATCGATGTGCGATAAAAGAGGAGAATCGTGTAAATCATGGCGGGCAGCAGAGCGTAGTGGTTGGCGACGAGGTTGGAACAAAAAGCTCTTTGATGTATGCTGGCGGCGGTGGAGCATCATCTAAATAGGAGCATCATCAATCGAATCGGTTTCTCCATTTTGGAGGGGGCCAGTGCAACGTGTCTCGCATATTATAGTCAGATGCAGTATTTTTAACTGATTGGCTAATGGCCATAACTCGGAAGGCACAGCTGGAGACTAACTGTAACTGAAGTGTTCTGACTTTCTGCAGTGCTGATAAGACTGAGTTACAGTAGTCAATTTGGTTGGGAATGAGTGAGTGAATAGATTACGGTTAGCGTAGGGCCTTTAATATACGTCATCAACGCTTACGTCGTCTGCTCGTAGGCAACGGATGGCATCAGTTGATACAAAGCGAATTGACGTGACCAGTCCACTCGCTAGTAATTCACCATCCATGCAGTAGCACATCCGGGTCTCAATCGATGAGTCCAATGCCCGACTGAGGAAGTGATGAGCGGAGCGCAGAATGCGTGCTAAGCTTAATGTTATATGCCAGTATCCAGTATCTTCAAGCTGTTTCAGTATGTCCAATGCATTGCGTAAATTTGATTCTATTTAACTTTTTATTTGTCATATTACTGTCAGTTTTCAGCTTAAGTTTCTCTACGTTTTAAGTCTTAGGCGTATATATTGTATCCAGGGTTGCCCAGGCTTAGCGGGATCCTTTTCATTCTGGACAACTTACTGGGCAGGCCCGTTGAGATTCATCCATTTCTGTTATCAAACTCAGACTTTATCTAACCCTCTTGAGTTACTTTGTCTATAGTACATTGCTTCTTTTGGTTTTCTTGCCTGTCAAGATTGGATGTTGAACCGAAGTCTTAACTGTCAATCGATGTTGAAAGACAGAATGATGTTGATTCTCAATAAATTCATTAGAATTGAACTGAATTGAATAAAAGCATATTTAGGCTTATACCGGCGCCGTTTATAAAAGAAAGCGTCTGGGTAGAGTTTCTCTCGCTCGTCAGAATGATGCAGATTCATGTAGAAACCGTATCGATCAGAGATGTCCTTTGGGACAAAATCATCGTAAGGTAAAAGAAATTTCTCAGCACCACATAAAAGCGGCTTCGTGTTATATGGTGGTAGGCCTAATCGGTGATTATGGTGGTCGTGTGGTGGTGCGTCAGTAGAAATCAGGATATATCCCAGGGGCCTGAAGAGCTCGAGTTTCAGTCGTCGTGACTTCGTTGACCCATTGAATAGTATGTATGTATGCATGTGTGTATTTCTATACCGCCTCTTACAGTTCACTATTATTCAGAGGCGGTCCCGACTACAGCCCGATGTTGTCTCGGAGTTTTACACGCCGAAGCGCTTGAACAATTCTGAGTAAAGGACTTGCTAAAGGTCCCTACGCGGTGAGTGGAATTTGAACTTGCAACTTTGCAAGGCGGCGACCCTCACCACTACACTACCACGAATAGTAACCGAGAGGCTCTGAAAGAGGAAAGGACTTGTCTCGTGGTTGTTGTGTATAGGCCTACAGGCAGGCCCGCCGACAGAAAATCCGGGCCCCTATGCAGTGCATTCACGGGCCACTAAACTATTTATTTATTTTACTAAGAAAAATAAGAAAATAAAAGTGTGTTCCATATTTGCGCTTATTTTATCGTTAATTTTTTTATCTTTTACATTTATATACTTTTGAAATTTTAATTTAAATCTTACAACGCACAATTTAGCGCCAAACATAGATCTCGTTAACATCTAGATTCACTGAGTCCTGGATTCATAGCCTAACATCCCAATATAGCCTAAATGGATTCTAAGTCAATTGGACAGGAGTCACGGACTACACAGTCCACACCCATCTATTTTCGGAGTTCCGTAACCTTTATGGCTATGCACAATTTAGTATAGGCCTATCTGTAAAGATCACAAATTTTTTAGATAACCGAAAGAAGACTTGAGTGACCAAAGGTAGAGTTTAGGCCTATGTGTGAGGAATGGACGCGAATTTGGTTGCAAAGGACATTGGCTCGAGAGCGCGAAAATTTTAACGTGCAGTAGCCTATGTGAGACGCGATAATTTTAGCGTCGCTTGGACACCGCGGTAATTTATTTGGGAGTCTATTCGCAAATTGGGTGCATCCATGAATGCCGCATCTTTAATATTTCGGCGTCCAACTTCTAAATTAAGGGGCCCGGATGCACACTAACGGAATCGCTGGCGCCAAAAGTTCTTGACGGAATTTCACAAAAATATTCTAAATGAGAGTAGGTATATGGACGGTCTGTAGCAAAAATAAGTAAATTAATATTTACATGCTTTAAGTTTTAACGGATTGGAGATTCAAAGCTAAGTTAGTCTCTTAAAATACAATAAAAATTATATTGCGGGCCCGCCGTTGGGCCCCTAAACATCGCCGGGCCCCTGTGCATTTGCCCCCATGCACCCTCTCGACGGGCCTGAGCATACTATACACGATTTAATCACTTTGGTGCATCTATTATGCAGCGAGGGAAGAAGGGTATGAAGACGTGAAGAAGAGACTTGTTGACGACTCTACGATCGCCATGACAATCAATTCAGTGGCCTACACAGAGTGATATGAGGACAGTCAGATTGGATCAACAACATGTTGAGGATCAAGATTAAATATTATTATTTCTGAGAAGAGACGATGAATTGAAGAGAAAATTAAAGATGATGAGAGAATGCTACGCGCCTATATATTCTTATGATCATTGACGTAATGACGTATACCATTACCATTACCCATGTCAACTGTGCTACGCGTAAGGTTGTAACAATAAAGCAACGAGTGATTGATTAGCATTATTAGCTGCCTCTGATCGCCCTCTACGTTCTCTAGGCCCACATGACCTTCTGTTGCCTCGTTTTCGAACTGATATTTCCCAGCATTGCGCCTATGCATCTGTTGGTCCATTGCTGTGGAATGACCTTCCTCCAATGACTCGTTCTTTGATCTTAACTGGCAATGCTACTGCTTCTGCTCGTTGTCTAACAAGTTTTATTTTTTCTCACAGTACCAAACGCATTGGGAGCACCTCTGATTCGGCTGCAGGCCTACTGAAAGAGTCGCTTTAAAATCTATAGATAGAATAGAACAGAATATGTTGCAGCTTAAAATATAATTGTGGTGACATATGGCTGTGGTTTTACATATTACATATTGGTTTGACATATGGCTATAATTTTATGCTTTCATGACGATCGAAAGAGGTTTCTTTACAGCCGAAGTGAATGTTGAACTAAGTTACTTGCCCAAGTATAGTGTCTGCCTCGACTGCCTGACACCAACCTGTCGTACGGCTACCTTTCAGATGAATAGTGAATTGGTCTTTGGCTATACATTGGGTTACATAGGCCAAAGGACACCTTTGACAAGTCAGAGCTTCTTATTTGTCTGGTAAGACGCTTAGGCTGAAAAACATCCAGCGAGTAAGACTGTAACAGAGGTCAAAACTAACCATCAAGGCATTACAAAAGCACTGGACGGAAATACGCTACAGAAGACCAGACTGCGTGCCTGGTATTAGGTCTACATAATACGTAGAGATTGCGTGGATTTCATTTTGGACCAATTGAAAGCGGGGAAAGACTTAAAAAAGATGCGTGTTTTGGAATTATCCATATAATTCGAGGAAGCACGTGACCTCCTGCGTGACGTCGTCTCTCCCTCGACCAAACAATCTCTTCAGCGATCGTCAATTTCCGGTGGAAATATAGATGTAAACGTTTTCTGTGTAGTGATCGCATACCCTTCAGCCACGACCCTCTGTCTCATCTTTCAACGAATTGATGTCTTCCTGTTCCCGGAGGAAATGAGGAGAGGCAGAAGGAGAAGGAGAAGGAGGAGGGGAGCTGGAATCTGTAATCCCTGTTCTGGAGGAGACACCGACGACTGACGGGCATCGATCGAGTAGAGAGAGAGAGAGCATCAAAGTGGAGACGGGGAGGAAATCTTATCAGGATGGAAGTCCACAGCAGACTGCAGAGACATGACAAGAGAAGGCAGGGGGACAAATGAATGGGAGTGGAAGCTGGAGTGGACCGATGACATGGATATGAAGGATTAGGAGGATATCGTAGTGGAGGAGGAGGAAGAGGAGGAGGAGAAGGAGGAGGAGTCAGGAATTCCAGAGGAAGAGCCACGTTAACAAACATAAAAGGTACGTATACAACAAAGGTCTAGACAACAACATGAAAGCGTAGCAAATAAATGAGCAAATGGACATTTTGGAATTGATAACACGGAGTCTAACAACAGACACGGACTTTGTCCCTGCTTAGAAGTCTGACGTCCTGCAGCATAATCAGACGTAGGCCTACTGTATAAAATTATGAGTGTTGTCCTCTGAAACTGTTTTTTTACTGCGGTGGTCAGGCTGCGTATAGGCTACGCATTATTTTGTCATGAGGATTCAGTAGCTGGATAAAAGAAGTTGATGGCATCTGGGGACGGATAAAATTGATAGGGTCTGGGGCGGATAAAATTGATGGGATCTGGGACAACGAACGACGAAGGCCTGATCGAAGTCACTTATAACGATCAGAAAGTCTGCAGGGAGCTTTGTAAGCGCTGAGCCCCGGCAGACAATGCATTTTGAAGCTCTTGTGTAAGAAGGCGAGCATCACTGGGTTATAATTTTTTATGATACAATATAGTCAATATTGTTTGATGCTTGTATAGTGTATACTATTCGACAGTCGGAATTAGAAGAGTAACAACTGATTATTATAGGTAATCGGATCTACATGAATTGCAAAGGAGATCGGGACCTAGCATCAGAGGAATCCAGATGGACCGTTGTTTGCCATCGTTTTCATTAACAATAGACTTTTCCGAGTGCAAAAGTGATCGATGTGCGGCGCAAGATATAGCACTCGAGACACGCGTTAAGTTCGCACTCCTGGCCGGAATGGAGCGTCATGCAGTGACCATGACTAACTAATAGAGATGTACGTGTACGACGTTCGCAGACAATGAAACCTGTCTCCATGCGCATTTAAACCATTTCTTTGGATGCGTTGAGTAGACCCATCTATATGCCAGCCCCCCCCATTAGTAGATGGTGTATAGTTATAGCAGGAGATCCCCAGATTTTCCCCATCAGTGGTCGGAAAGAATTATACAGAGGCCATAAAGAGACTTCCTCTGGTGATACAGATGCCTACTAATCGTCCATGGAGCCCTCCAGTTGTTCAGATGGTGCCCTGCCGGATACATGCATGTCTGCTGCTTAACAGACACTCGTGTGTAACGGTGTGTTTACTATTTAAGGACACATTAATTCACAGAAATGTAGCACATTTTATATTTATGCCACTTATCCTTTAGTAACAAAGTACGTTTCGTTCTCGAGACGATAATAAGAATTAGATGAATTTGATGCTCTGCTTTTAATTTCTGTAGAGCAAATCGGTCGCAAGGATTAGAACGATACGACAAAGATTGAAATTATCTCACAAAGAACACCGGTATACATGACTTCGACATAGAGAGCAGATACTCTGTGGACAAAAGGACCGGTAGGCTGCGTACGTCATGGCCGATGATTCCGTGTTTCATCGTGACGTCATCAGCTCAGTGTACAACTGGACGTATCGCAGTTCATCTCCGGACTCGGATTACGAATCGTCGCTCGATCCGGTTAATCTATCGGACGTTGTAGTGGGGGGACCATCCGGAGCCGCCGCCGAACGACCTCATCCGTCAGCATCTGGTCTCGGACTCGTCTGTCTTCCGGTGATGACCGTAGCAGGGAGTCTGGTGACGTGTCTGGCCGTCAGGTGGGACTCGCGAATGCATCACACGAGCTACTACTTCTCCGTGTCAATGGCGCTCCTGCATGCCATCATGGCCAGCGCCGTCATGCCACCAGCCATTCTCCTCACCTGGCAAGGTCAGTTTCTAAAGGTCGTTTCGTTCTTTTTAAGTTCCATCCATCTAGATGGAAGTGTGGGGTTTCAGTTCAGTATGAATTTTACTGAATTTGTATTCTGCCATGATGTTTATTATGTTCTCAGAGAGTTCAGCTTCATGAATTTGCATGCCATACGTGTAAGAGTAGGCTTATTTAAGTAGGTAGGAACGTAAGTAAGCATATCTTTATTATATAAAATGTTAAACGCACTTTGGTTGACATGAGAATCACGTTAATACTTATAGGCTAGATTGGCCTATTTGATCATAACAGTACAACAATAATTTATAGCGTAAACGGACGTCATCCGTGTTACAAATGTGTTACGATTCGTACGCCTATTCAAGTTCTTTTCCGCGTCCAAACTCCAAAGCTTCACCAGGGAGTTAGAGTCACAAGATGAAACAACCTCGGTATAGGCTTACCATTGTTGCTTTTGTAAGTGGTGACTCCTGCATCATTGCTGCCTTCAGTCCGTGAGCGCTAACGGCTCGCAAAGCATAGATTGACTGCATTGACTGCCTGCAGCCTTTGCGTTTCCGTTCTTAGCATTATGCTGATCAAACCTGATCAGGTGCGATGTCATGGGAACGACCACGATATTCATTTGCTCTCCCCTTGTTAGTCGAGGAGTGGACTACCATTTCACTGATTTTAGTCTGATTCAGCTTTAAATTGCATTCCTGAACCCATGGATAACGAATCACGTTCGATTTCTGATTGCACAGCCGAGCTGTTTCCCGCTGGGCCGAGGACGTAGGAATCGTCAGCATATTTGATGGCGCAAAAGATGAAGGGTCGGCGCTATATATATATATTTAATGTAGATGCCTGACTCTCCAGACAACAACCCTGCTCCTAAAGCAATTTTTTGAAACCCCGAGGGATCATTGATACCTCGGGTAAAAAAAATAAATAAAAAACCCCTGAAAAGTTAAAACAAAACTATAACTAAAACTAAAACTGAAATGTTATTTGAAACTTAAATAACACTGATATAGGGTAAGGACTGTGTATAGGGTTTACGATTTGCGTTTTCGGCGAAGCGGTCGCTCGAGATCTCTAGAAAACCGTTCGGCGATACGGCCTATGATGAAGTGTCATTGCTTTCGGTGATTCGGGCGGATCCCCGTAGCATACGTCTCATGAGGTCACCCATTTTCTGGTCTCAAATGAATTTCAGAAACAAACATCTGTGCATCGATCACACAGACTCACAGTTAAATTGGCATATATTAGTCCTATTGACTGATGCCTATAGCCTAACACACAGTTGCGAGGACAGTATAATTAGGCTAAGCTTTAGGAAGTTTAGACCTATGGGGCCTACCAATAGGTCAATTACATAGGCTTACAATGCAGTGGGCCACTGGGCCTAGGCCATAATCATGATTAAATCAGAGCATTTTAGCGTGCAGTTCTACACAAAATGTGCAGTTCTAATGAATTTGTGCAATCATTTTTGTGCAGTTAACAAATTGTCAAAGAAAGGACAAAATTAATGGCAATTAACGTGGGACAGTTACAGCAGCAATCTTAAATCTGTTGGCCTCTCTAGATTACAGTAACTGGAAAGGTGATTTTTTTTCTCTGGGTGAAAATATAAATTGAAAAGAATTGCTCGAAGGGATGTATATTCAGCCGTTGTACAGGCCAGTGAGACCACACAGGACAAAACTTTCATAAGCTACCCGGTATACGGCCTACTTTCATATGAATTCATACTTTGACCTCAGGCGTTTCATGGTCATCCGTTGCTCTGTCTCTTCTGAATCTTCTCCTATCTTCACTACTTTGGTTCATGCTTTTGGCGGCTTTCGAATAAAATAGGCCTACTGTACTCTCCTCCTTGTCAGGGGCTTCTATCCCTATACCCAGCGAGCGCAAGTGCGCCCAGTGGAAAACAGAGGGGTACGTTTCATAATGTATAATTTTCAGAAATAGGGGGAAAGACTGGTCAGAAGGGGTGAAAGAATATTTTTGAGGGGTGGAAATTGGAAAGTCGTGACTTTTTTAGCTCGGCTGCTTGGGGGGATAGAAGCCACTGCTCCTCGTTGGTCTTCCCAAAGTTCTTTCTCCAATTAAGTCACTGTTCTCCGCACCGCTACCAGACTGATAGCTCGACTCCGAAAGAACGCTCTCATATTTATACTTTTATGATTGTGTCAAGACCTCCGTAAGCTCCCTCTCCGTGGATTTGTTGTGCTGGGTCAGCTGTACGCTGACGGTATAGGCCTAGTACCGGCTTACTGCATTATAAATTCCCGGCTTCTATGGTGCGATTGCTGCGGTCCGGACCATGGGCCAGGCTTTAGGAGTCCTGTAATTCTGGATGTCTACAGGGTGGCCCAGAAAAGTGAGAATACTACGTTTTCTTTCTAATATTTTGGTCAAACGTAAGAATTTCAAATAAAATTCGACAGACTAAAAGGCAATTCATAATTATTTACATACAACTCCCAAACTTCACCAAAATATT
>JAQFXW010006039.1:0-10044 GCA_034693945.1 Dendrobaena attemsi | reverse complement strand
AACCGCTTCTGACGTGTCCTGTGGTGGCGCTGGGCGTGGTTGCTTCCTCCCCTCAACAGAGAAAGGGGTTCTCTCTGTCCCATTTGCCCGAACCACAACTGTGAAAAGTTGTGCTTTTTCTGTCATAGGTTCGATGGAATGGAATTGCCTCTTTTTGAGTTGCGACTCTTCTTTAGAATTCACTCTGATATGTTCTAGAATCTAGAATAATTAAATAGCTATTCTCTTTGATTGTGCTAGAGTCAAAAACAACTCTGGGATAGTCTCCTTGAAGAGGTGCTATACAACTTCTCGAAATAATTAATCTGGTTTCGAAGACAGTCGTTGGCAATTATTCTGAATTATTAATTATTATTAGACCCTATGCGAGATAAAGAGGAAATTTGTAGATTAAAGTCAATTGAATCTTTAGATTGCTGCAGTCATGTGTGTATTATATATACCTATGTATTAAATTAAGTAGACCTACCAAACACTTCTAAAATGCAGTTTGCCGTCTGATTTACGGGTTTTGGAAAGTGTGCCATGACTGAAAAATGGTTGAGAAGCATTGCACTAGATGATTGATTATTCATATATCCATTTTCAAATTTGATCACTTGTCCTCAGTGTTCACATATACTTCCATAAATATTGCTAAAACTCTCCGCATTATATTATGCCGTATGCTGTCGAATGATTGTTTAAAGTCTATGAAGTATAATTAAATTATTTCATAATAAAAATTACACTGTATTCCTTAGCAACATATGTTGTGCTGCATGTACCAAGACAATGTGATGAAACAAATAGGTCACAGCATAGCATTTGCCAGTCATTATCTAAAATACAAGACAACAATTAAATGGTCAACACATGTAGTCAGAAATGTTTCCAAATAAGCTTCACGTTCACACTTTACCGATCTCTTCAGCGGTTGAAAAGATACAAAAATTTACCCAGAAGAGATGTAATAGACCAACACTTCAAAAATATCAGGTTTGGGTTAAATTTTGCATGCAAAGGGTTAACATAAGGGTAGAATTAATCTGCCTATGCAATCTGAAGCATAGACCATTAGACCCATCCAATCGTCCATACCTCTCCCAAACAATGAACAGCTATGAATACAGTGCAACAGCATAACAGGAATTTATATAAAAACATAGAAAACATACAAAAACAAGACATATTACTGGTCTGCACCAGTAATGTCTACCTGCATGTATACAATGCATGCAGGTAGAGATCATACATTATTTATATCAACATGCATAATTTGCTTAATCGTCGGTGTAATGGTGCCTGACGATAACGATCTCAGAGCTCGATACATTTTTCACCAGCACCCACCATTGGGCGAGTCTCACGGAGCAAGATCTCTTTTACACGTCATTGGGCAAGCGCAATTGAAATTGTATTAACTATTTGGCGCTATAAATCGCATTAAAATAATATAATAAGGTCATAATAGCCCGTAGTTTTTTACGGATTACAGCGGGTATGTACATGACTACATAGTGCTATGACAAGACATGTCGACACACCGTCGGGTCAAACATGTTACGCATGACCGGACAGGTGGAGGGATTGCTGAGAGTTCAAATCCAAGATAGGAGCGGCAGTAAGTCTTAATTTGAGGTTTGACCGAGATGGTCTTTCGTCAGTTGTATTTAAGATTCGATAGTACGGTAGAGACAGACTTGGCGGCTGTCAGTTCGATTCCTCATGTTCGCTCACTTATGTTCGACGACTGTTGAGTATTACTTATCCAGACATTGCTGGAACGGTCGACTAATACTGAGTGTCTTAGTTTTACGGTCAGCTATCGTGAGTGTTTGTCGAGCCTACAGCGAGAACCTAGCAGAGCCAACAACAAGACCTCTCCAAACAATATATACAGCTTCGTAACCTGGTGTAAGCTTATTCTCAGTTGTTATCCAAGTATTATTTTGTAAATGTATTATTAATCCGACATCCTATTCCTGGACTCTTCCCTAATGCATCTCTAAACATAAACAGACTCCTACTTAGCATAAAGTAAAGCAACAATTTTCACCAGTCATTGCAGCAATAACTGTCTGAACTGGCAATTATTCTGATGGCATTTTTATCTGCAACATGCTAGACCACAGTCAGTCTTCAGTTTGCACCAGTAATGTCAACAAAACAACAATAGGTCACAGAGCATTCTTTAGTATACTGCAAACATTGTATATAGCCACATGCAGCTCTCCACTCTCCAATGTAAAACATCAGAAGTTCAATAGACACAACTTACTAAGTGATACACAATACACAGACTTACAAAGTAACAGTACTCGATTTCTTTACTGATTTAATCTAACACAGTTCTATTTTAAAAATGCTACAGACCTTTAAAATATGTTTAAATGTGACTTCATGCGAGCTAATCACCATGAGCCTGTTATTCAAGAACCGATCCATGTTATATACAACCCACAGTGGCAGAAAAAACATCGACAAATACAATGGCCTCAGAACAAGAATTCAAATGATCGCACAGCAGGTGGTGATTAGTGATTGGTGAACCTACTTTTACAATTTCACTGCTGGTGGCCAAATGAACTGCAATTCAATCGACTTTTAAATTGGCTGACAATGGAGTTTCACAACCAACATATATACCAACATTACCAATGCACATATGCCTAAGCAATAAGCATGTTCTATTATGTGTACGAAGACTCATGCAACTATTGAAACAAACAAATTAAAAAGTAAATGGTATTATCAACATTTATATCATCAACTCTTATTAATTTCTCATGCTTCAGTTAGCTTTAAACAAGTCAGAGAAAATGTCTTATCTTCTTGTCTACTCTCAAAACTGCACAATTTCCTATTCAAATACTGTCGACTGTTGAAACTTAACACTACATTCTCATTCTGTACCTGTGAAGGCATAACATTAAAATGCACCTTCAATGCCCTTTATGCTTATATTCCATAAAAAAAATCCCATTTTAAAAACGCTTCTAATAATATGCTCATGTTTGGCCAAGTTTAAGTAATTCACAATTATAGTTAATTCCAGCACCTGCATTTAACTCCATTCAGGTCTACATGTATATATTTAAAAAGAATACCACATCTACTGCAATGTGTACCACTAGCTGAATTCTATAAACTCACAATGTACAATTTGGACTTACGCTGGAACACAGTACAAAATTAAAAAATAAGTATGAATCAGAGAAGGAATATAATCCAGTTTGCATGAAGCTCCATAAATCAAGTCAAAAGAATAGAAATAGAGACCACAGAGTGACACCACAGGGACCATTAAGATGAGAGTCAGTCATCAACAAAGACCCTATTAGCAAGCAAGAAGAAAGAATGCAGGAGGCTCAACAAACAGAAAAGCAATTACTTCATTACATTGCTCCATCCATTCTTTCATCCTCCAGTGACTAATATTTATTTCAGCAGATGAGGACATATGGGAAAATTGATATTGGCCAGTCCAAAATGACCACATGGCCAAAAAGAAACATTAAAACAAAACATAAAACCAATCCAGAACAATGACAGAAGACATTATTTTGTTTTACTATCAGAACATTGAAAGTCACAGCACCACAAATATAAACTAGACTCTGAAATACAAATGGAAGACTTTTGAAATCGAACTCTCATTCTTTCGCAGTGTGCTGTCATTTTAACAGAGACATTGCCTATCAATCTGTTTATCCGTTCTCTAAAACTGCAAAAATATCTTTTATGCAGCAATAATAATATATCTTTGTTCATTGACATTCAAACTGATAGGCACTAGACAGCAGTATGATTACAAGTATAGGAATGAACGGATGACTACAGGTTCTTACAGGAAACAAATTTAAATACTGGCAGCCATGCAAGGTGTTAATTTATTCTACACCTCAGTTCACAATGCTATGCTGCCTAGCGAAAGAAGGTTGACCTGAAGGACGGTTGCCTGATGCGAACCAGGATCATGTGCGCTTTGTGCCACTGCGTTAACACTGTGTTATCCATTATCCTGTTCATCAGCAAACTTAGAAATAAGTATAGCAATAAGCAAATGCATGCACACATAAGTCACATATGAATAATGCATGATCTGAATTCTCTTCTAGCACCTGAGCTTTTTAACGTTTTGCCCCTCTTGTAAAAATTTCTGCCATGAAGACAATTTCAAACTGCATACAAATTATGACTGGATGTAGTTTCCAAATGTGGATACAAAGTGCACATATTATATTACTAATCTAATAAACCATGCAATGGCATACATAACACATCAATATAATCCAGAAAAAATATTAAAATAATAACATGCAGTAAAGAAGCAATACAAATACTAAGAGGCTAGAGACTATTCACAGATGCATAACTCCAAATAAAAAGCTGACTTGAAGTCATCAAATGTTTGGATCATTGGTAAGTGTAAGATGCATGTCACAGAATGTTGTCAACACCAATATCAGTATTAATAAATATGTTTAAATAACAACACAATGTTAGGACATAACAGGGAAAATTTACTTCATAGTCAGACTTTTACGGGAAATTTACGCAAATAAGAATGATGCTACAGTGCACCCAGTTGGCCCATTGCTGTGGCGAAATTGGTCACAAAGGCATACACCACATATTCATCAGCCGGTAATTATTGTCTACCATGCAAGCTATGTATATATATATATACAAACAAATATGTACATGATAATATATGTCCTATATATATAGTTACTATCGGGAGTATAAACATATGCATATAACGCATATACACACAAACACAATTTTTCACACACCTCTATAACCACCCCTTTAAGTCCACAACTGCTCAGAGGCGATTCCAACTACAGCCCGGAGGTGTTCAGACTTTACACACCGAAGCACAGCAATTGTGAGTGGAGAACTTGCTCAAGGTTCTTCCTACATATGGCTTGGGTCTGAATCAAACCCACGATCCTTCGGATGCAAGGCGGCGATTATCCCAGTGCGCCACCATGCCCCGCGAAGAAAGGATCTTTTAGAGAAAGGTTTCTCTTCATGCCAGCTATCTACGAGAAGTTATCCAGCGCAACATAACTTGAAGTCATCAAAATAATGTTTGGGTCATTGATAAGTATACGAAATATATAAAAGTTATTCAGCGCTATTCAGATAGACAAAACTCAAACAAAATTCTTTGACATAAAAATGGGTAAAAGACGAGAAAACCTGTTTAACTAATTATCAGCAACTAGCTGATTTGCCCGTCATAAATGACTGGATTATTGAAGGTCAATCATTCAATCAGCTAAAATTTATATAGCGCCCCTTCAAGAGCTCTACTCAGAGGCGCTCCCCACCATAGCTAAGCGAACGTAAGTAGACTTTAGTAGCGCAAAGTCAGGAGTAGGGACGCTCGTGGGAGGCCCTGCAGCTTCACAGAAAGCCCGTTCCACGTGCTGGGGCCAATAATATAGCCTTCGAAGTCTGCGGAGAAGGCTCGCTGTTGCATAGTGGTCGTACAGGCGAATGGGACCATTAGATCGTCATGGGCAGCAGAACAAAGGGAGGAACGACGACCCCGGAGGAGACTGGATGATATAGAGGGCCGTGGATAGACCCATAAGATTAGGGTACCGGTGCCAAAATGTTACAAAAATACAAATGATTATAATAAAAGCTTGTCTCAAACAATAATTATTGTTCAAACGTGTGTCTTTTCAACTCATGGACTGTTATTACAAATTTATATCTTTTAAATTGACGAAACGCGATCGTAATCGTAGGCCTATTGACTAACGACTATAATTATTAACAATGTGACGATTTTAATAATAATTATTGCCTTCGAAGACAGAATAGCTCAACAAAAGTGTGTCCACCATGAAGATACTTATCCTCATTTTGATTCCTCGCGGTGGATGAACTTTTGCTGCGCTATTCTAACTTCGAAGGCTATATTAAAATCGGTAAAATGTGCAGTCTTTTGCTGATTGTTCAGCCCTACGGGGGGGAAAATTATTTGCCCTTCTTTTCTGAGCCCTGCTGGCTAAAAAAAGGGGCGGCCTGCCGAGGCGCCGAGCGTCACTCATGTTGAGCGTTACGCTGGACAGACTGACCCACGCGACAAATGCATTTTTATTATATGTGATGACACTCAGTCTATAAGGCCAAAAAAAATGGTGTGTTTCCGGTAACAGATGTTTTAAAAACAGAGTAGGTAGGTAGAAAAATAATGTTATTTTGGTCAAATGTTTTTACACGCGTCTATTTCACCATTATGAAAGCCGTCAAATGAGCACTATACACAAACATGCCCCGTCAATTGCGCCCAGTCAATTTCACCCCGTCATAATTGCTCCAGAAAATTCCGACTTTAGCGCTCACTATTTACCGACAAAAGCGCCCCGACATATGCGCCTGAGCTCTCTGACCGCTTTCATTTCAGCGCTTCTTCCTCACTCTTTGATGATGGCAAGTTTTATCTGGCTTTGCTCTGCGCTTCTTGTTCACTGTATAGGGCCTATTCGTCACTGTTTGATGGTACAGAAACCAGATTCTTACTAATTGTTAAACTACGTTATGGTGTTTTGCTTTCAAGTCGTAGGTTTCTTGGGGCGCTTATGACGGGGCGCATTCGTCAGGAGCATTTGACGAGGCGCATTTGTGTAGTGCTCATTTGACGGGACCTCTGAAAGCCTGTATCTACAGAACAGTCAATTTGATTTCACACTTTTTTATATGAAGCTTGCCATTTATCAAATTTCTAACTTTATTTGAGTTTTGACTGTTTGGATTGTGATAAAAGTTCACTGTTATGCTTCAAATTTAGCCAAAAAAATTTCACAATTTGTTTTCTAAAAAAAATATTTTACAAAATTATTTGATTTGCCACCAAAACGGTGACTCGGTCAGGTTACCGGAAACACATCATTATTCTTTGTTGGCCTAGGCAACAATACAGCTACAATCCAACTGGCGAATATTGAACATTATTCAATTTGCAGATGACATTGGACTCTTTAATTTGTTAGCTAACGTTCGTTCATTAGACTGACATAGAGTCGAGTTTTGAAAGCGAATTGTTTTATATACTTCCCAGCAATCAAACACATCTTAATTCTTATAAAAACATTATCAAATGTTTTTGCATTTTAACATTTATATGTATACATATAATTATATCAGTAGATGAGATGTGTAGTAGCAATTTAACAACGCTGTGTTAAAAGGCAACGATGAACAGTAAACACTTCAATAAATCTATCTCAGCTCCTATTGCACCTAAAAAATAAAAGGAAAGTACCAAATGAAAGCTGTGTGAATACTCTATGAACCATAACCACACTTTCTATGTTTGCAAGGCATCCTGAAATAATTATTTGGAGTAAAAAAAAAATGTGTGCAAGTATAACCTAGTAACCCTGACCCAAGTCACTTTGTACTAAAATAATTTTATGAACTTCTACCCATACAAAGACCTCATTCTTCTGAACAACTGGTGAAAATTTCAGAGTGGGATCTCTACAAGTTTATTTTATATGATTTTTTATATTGCTACCAAAGGGCGCGAATCGAGCTGTAAATCACGGTAGTAACATCTTTAATACTGAAGAATGGCATGTCTATTTGAAAGTGACAATTATTCATTGTTAGAAGAACATTCACAATCATAGTATTTCAGCATATATGTCCTCCATTACTTTTCGTTGGCTGAAGCCCTTCTATCAGTAGAGTACATCACAAGAGCCTATCAGAATGTCACTCTAATGAGATAGTGAGAAACATCATGTAGGCCTATATGAATACAGACAGTTTATTTCCTCTTATTCTGTTCAGCAAATATTGGCATTATGTTATAATGTTAACAATTCAGAACTACGTAAGATTCACAGTGATTTAAGTTTTGGTCAGGGTTAAATGACCCATAACTCGGACACCGGTTGACCCAAAAATCTAAAATTTTGGTTTTGAGAGTTTCTCATTAGGTTCAATTGCCATGCCAAATTTTATCAAAATTGCAGACTATGATGCCCGACCACTGAGTCGAATTGACCTGGAATTACCCTATACTCACAAAAGTCACAATACAGCAGACTAAAATGCTGCCACACATCACAGTACGAAGTTGAGGTATTCGGTTTTATTCCCATTCTTATGTACAGACATTCAAACGTTTTGACATCGTTGTTACTGATTATACTACTAAAACCTCCACAAAGAAAGGCATTTTAAGACATCTTAATCTATCAGATCTATCCATTTTCAGTGCAGTAATGTAAACTGTCAAAACTTATTACCAAACCTTCCACACAACCAATGTGCCAAAAGGCCAATTACATTCCCTGAACTGGAAGATAGGTGAATATGGCAGTTGTGCATTTATACCTAATAACGTCACTACATCACATTTGACGTTACTCTGTGGCGCGTCTTATAAGTCGCATTCCAAACGTGCCCCTGTCTCTGCATTTATACGGGATACACCACTGGCTTCCCATTCTGCAATGCATCAATTACAGAATAGCTGCCCTAGTTTGGAAATGCGTTTTAGGCATTGCACCACCTTACTTGTGCGAGCTCTCAGTCTGTCACTGACATGGCCAGTCGCAGAGACCTTCGTTCTTCTTCTCGTGGCCAGCTTCTTATTCCTCGCTCTAACACCTCTACTCACCAGTCCAGTGTTTTCTCTGTTGTTGGCCTCTCCATCTGGAATGGACTCCCATTGGAGATACGCCTGTTGCCTAGAAATGGCATGGTTGCCTTTCTCAAACTTCTGAAGTCGAAATTGTATTGCCGTGATTGGACTGGATTCTTGAAGGGGCGCTATATAAATTCTTGAAATGAATGAATTAAATGAATTAAGCCACTGACTCTGGTCATACATAATGAGGCAAAAAGAAAACAGTTATATATATGCTAAAGCCTATCAAGCTTACCTCTGATATTCTAAGGTAGGTTCCCATTCGATTCTCACCGATATCAAAGTAGAACAACTTGTTTTCAACTCTCAGCATCTGTGATTCCAATTTCTGGCTCTCTAAGGCAAGATCAGCAGTAAGACAAAAAAACTATAAGATAAAAAACAGTTTCCACTTCTAATGGTATGATTAAGTTATAATGATGCTGAAGAACTTATACAGATCATTTAAAATAACAAAACAATCAATGACTGGTATTGACCGTCATCACGAACTGATCAAAAACTTACTTCCCTTTAAGCTGGTCTAGATATTTTGAATATGTCCTATGTAGCCGTTTGCAGAAGTCAAACCATTCTTCTGATGTGAAAAATTTGATAAGGCATCCATGAATAAGCTGGCTTTCTGATGCAGCTGTTGAGAGACAGCGGTAAATTTTAAATTTAGGAGTTGCATGTGTGACATTACATTTGATCGTTATTTTGTGTGGTCAGGAGTGATTTTCATCTGTTTATCTTTTTAAGGCGAGGAACTTAATTTTTACCATGCCTACAATCTTGTTCAGATCATTTCTATTCACCTTGGTAGTCTTTGCCATATTCCTCAACAACCTCCTTGAGGGTAGTTCCAATTTCCTTCAATCCACTTCCAGGAATGGCAATTTGTGAGCGCTGGAAGGAACGAGGCGAAGTCATGGAGATCTGTATAAAAAATACATCATAAGAGTGATGGACATCAAATTGAAACGCAATTTCACCGAGTGATTATCACATCTTGCAACACGTTCATAAAGCTAAAACTAAATGAATTTATTTGTAATTTATTTAGTTAATCAGAAAGTTTTATGTCTCACTAAAACAAGTTTATTAAGTTTAAAACTTGTAAAAACACATAATTATTCTGTGTTCAAGCTGTGTTTCAAAGAGATCGCTCAGCTTACTTCAAACTTCGTGCAATTTCAAAAAGCATCAAAGATTGGCTGCTAGTTTCCTCAGTCGATATACTACAAGCAGTTTTGTTCTAAAGGACATAGTCAATGTTGAACATGCAAAATTTCAAGATTTATTAGTAACTAGCTATAACCCGTCAAAAATGACGGTTAACATGAATTAGTTACGTTATATGGTAGCCGTATAAACAGATTAGAAGTGAAAATCACCTA
>JAQFXW010006038.1:0-10044 GCA_034693945.1 Dendrobaena attemsi | reverse complement strand
TAAGGAATCTGGGCGCACTTAAATTACTTAATAACTTTTTCGCGATAGATAATTTATCAAGTGAAAGTATAGCGCTAAATAAAATCTTTCTCAACATAGAACGTCTATGGTTGTGTTGTGCATTCCTTAATATTGAAAACGTGCTAAGTTTTGCTTGGATAAATAATTAATTAATTATAATAATTATTATTATAATAATAAATATTATTATTTTACACGTTTGTAATTGCGTGTTCGAGCAGTTAACAAATGACCGATGTCATTTTAACACGTAGGAGTGAGTGTGTTCGGTGCATTTTGTTATTGAATTGATCACATGCAGAATCTGACGCAATAGTATGAGACCCTTAGGCCCTAGGTGTCAACAGTTGATCGGACCACGACGAAGGCTCAGAATCGATGCAAAATGAATATTCGCTTACGCTTAGGATCTCTTTGAGACGGTTGTTTCTGCGGTTCTTCGCGAGCTCAAGCCCTTATCCGAAGGACTGGAAAGTATTTGGATGACTTTCAGAAATGGGGGATGGGAGAGTGGTAGCAGATGAGGAGGTGTTCGCACGCGCTTCTGTTGTTTTCAGTACCTGGACACTCTTTTGTTATGCGTAGGCTTATCAAGTAAGAACAAAAAGAACAGTTAACCGTGAGGCTGCCACGTACAGTGATGGACATCGTTTTCTCGGCCTTGGCATATTTAAGTGGTGGCCAATCATCTTCCTTGCCGTACGATCTTCCCACCTACAGTATATGGTCAGTGTACTCATTATAGCTGTGTAGATGGGGATGACATCTTAAATCGAAGTTTGACCTTGCCTGGGTTGGGATTTGAACAACCAAACCCTTGATTGTTCGATAGTTAACAACGCCAACCGCTACATGTCAATAAATCTGAGTTAGCAGACACTGGCTTATATGCCAGCAACTTGTGGTATCAGTGTAATTCGCAGTGTAGGCTTATAGATTGGGTGGTATCAGTGTAATTCGCAGTGTAGGCTTATAGATTGGATGCTTCTTGGTTCGCTAGCTATAATATTGATTTTGAGCAAGTTGCTAACTGCCAACAATTGACGCTTGGTCCTAAGAATAATCATGGTTACAAGGATAAAGAAACATAAAAGAATTTGGAGTGAATACATTTTCCTATATAACATGCGATCTAGATCACATAACCTTACCATAGTAGAGTTGATGCCTTTTTCAAGAGAAATTTCATTTTGAGAATGTTATATGATTTTGTTTAATCTTTTATCATGACTTCTTGTAAGCTGTTGTGCGTTTGCTGGCAGACAAATAAAGAATATTCTTACTTACTTTTGAGCATTACTTTGCCATGAAGTTTCAGTTGGTGAAGCCTTTGGACTCGCCGTAGGCTGAAATTTGAAATTGTTCACGTATAGTAAACTCCTTGGACGTGTTTATGTGTTCATGTCAAGTGCCATTCCTGAAGATCTCTCTGGTTTTTTGTTGTTTCAGGATGCTCCCTGGAAGGATATTACGGAAAAGCGATGGCCTATCCGAAAATGGACGGCCTTTCGAAACTTGCAGCAGATGGAACTGATGTGAGAAATCGGTTAACCGCGATTGAAATAATTCAAGGATAGATCTAAAAACTATTAAGCATGATATGGCAGTCGTTGGCGAACCTTTGGTGACTCAAGTTAAACGATCCGCTCCGTTTGCAGTGGTTCGGAAATCAAAGCGAAGAATCAATGAATTTACTTCCTACTCGTCGTTGAGGACTGCAGTGACAGGCTTCGACAAAGATTTGTGCAGAGATATGGGGCATCTGTCAGGGTACGAGAGGAAGAACTTGCCAGATATTGCATGTGTCAATTTGCTCAATAATGTGCACTATCGGTCAGGAAGGATCGATACAACAAGAGAGTTACGGGTAAATCTGTGTGGAAAGTTGCGTGACGAAGAGTGCGTCAGACTACTGAAGAAGGAAGCGCCAACCTCAACCGAAACGTGTCTGTCGCTTCAACGTCGGCATTTCTTAGACGCAATCGACTGTGAAACGTGCCATGATAGAAATCACAGCAGCAGCGAAGGTGAAGTTTGCAGTAGTCGTACGAGCAAACAAGTAAAAGAATGGTCTTCGACGGGCTTTTCGCCTGACGGTCCTGAAACTAGCGAGTGCTATGCAGCTATAAATCATGGACGGGTCATCTCAAGAAGGTACATCAACGGCTTGCCCGTGTTATTCGTTCCCAGCGTTCACTCTGCGATGAAGTTTCGGTTTGTGAAGCCGTCGGACTCGTGCGTCACCCCAGAAGTTTCGGTCGTGCAGCCACTTCAGAAGGCCTTTGACCAACTTTTCGACGTCTTGCACGAAAGCTTACCGACGAATGAACTTGATGCGTCTGCTTATATCACAGTAGTTAATCGATGGACGAACGTTCGAACTGAATTAACCCGGCATTTGACTAAGTCGCTGATGCGGAAGATGCGTCGTTCTGTCTCGCTTCGTAGTTCGTTTGCGTGTTACGGCGTTCTGATGAGAGATTTACAGGCTTTTCCTCTGACTGATGGAATCCCTTTTTCTTCAGGTGACCTCGAAAAAACAATCGACGAACTAAGCGGATTTCTCAAGTCCGGTTTCTATACTAAGCGGTCTGTGGTGAATATGGTTTTGCGGCTGATCTTCATGGTTGGCTGTCTCGAAAACGAACTGCTGAACTGTAGGCTGTGGTCGAAACGACGCGTTGGTCTCTCGTGCGTCTGCTCGTGGTTGTCTGCCGAGAATAAGTTTACGTTCGTCAAAAGAATCATTCAGGTATTCGTTGATTTCTTGAAATGTCGGGAGTCGTTTATAAGTGATCTCGTGACGGTGACAGAAGCGCAGGACGGTGACAGTCAGTATTTCATGGTTTCAGAACTATCGTCACTGTTGCAACGTCTTGTCGTGATGCCTCAAGCGGTCAGCACATATCCCGCTCAGACCGCCGACCGAATTGCGACAGAGCTCGCAGCTGAGTACTCGCAGATTACGCTGCTAGCGCATCGCTACGAATTACTCGAGTCCTTTCCGGTGCCGCTGATAAAACTGAAATTGTGTCAGAGAGTTTTTGAGCGGCAACACCCGAGCGTCTTGCGAGCTCGAGTCTGCGTGTCGCTGACAGCCCTGACGTTGGATTACCTGTTGAAGACGTACATGAGGAAAGCTCAGAAGAGTGGCTCGAAATCAGAACCAGATTCGGACTGCGTACCTTGCTGTGTTGACGGCCGAATTCTACCTCTTGATCGAGACGCATGCGAAGAATTTTCCGTGCTGCTCTTCACGATAGTCCTGAGTTATGTACAGGTTAAGAAAGAAGGTAAATGAAGCAAGATTCTATTCTTTGTTTACTGTGTTGTCTATATCTCTGGTTTTATCAATGCCTTAATTAAGATCCAGATTAACATCGCTTTTGCCAAATGTTGATTGTGTAATTTAAAACTATTCAAGAAGTCCACTTGTGCCATTTAGTTAAATGATCTGGCCATATATGCAGTTGTAGGAGTTAAGGTTGAATGCCTAACTGTTTGTTGTGTTAGAATTCTTGTTATCACAAAATTATTTCAATTGATGCATTGGGTCATAGGATTACGCTCTGTCATGGTCATCATCTCTGTGCAAGCGTTGCATAAGTTGTTAGTGGGTCCTACGACCTGTCTAGGCTTTTCTACCTACAATGCTGTTTTGTTAATGTTATTGTTACTAGATTATCGTTGCTTAAGCAAATGACTGTCGAATTTGAGAATAATATTGAAATTTATCTTAGAATCAATAAAATATCTTTTCATTGATTGACTGATTAATAAATTGACATCAGCTAATTACAACGCATTAATTACTTCTGCTGATTGTGTGTGAAGGACTTGTTCAAAATCCCTATGCAACACCTAAAGTTGAGTACCTCTGTAATACACATTAAAAATGACTGACTCAGTGACTACCTATATTCTAAATTGTTGCATTCATGCATCAGTCTTTGGAACACAGACTTTGTGAATATGAATTCAGTACATAACAAAACAATTTACTACCTTAACAAATAGCTGCAAAGATGTAGAAAGCGACCACCTTGATGTGACAAATGATTATTTTAATTAATGACTAAACAACCGATTAGTAAATGACTACTTTGATGTGACAAATGATTGCCCTATTGAGGTCGTTAATAAATGATTACTTTAATATGATATAACAAATGGATGTCTTGTTGATATGACAAATGACTTCATTGACCAAAAATGATGCCATGAAAGTTTTCAAGGGCATACAGAACTTGATATTGGAAAGAAAATGAATTTTGGGTACCTATTAAAGTTGACTTGATATACATTTCTAAAAGCATATTTTGTGTCTCGTCGGTTATTATATTCGTCTGCTAGTTTTGCACCTGTGCTACGCCGTTTGCATTTCGAATTAACTTTCTCAAATTAATTCGTGCATTGAAAGGAGTTTCGAGATCAACTCTGTGACGCCTTGTCACACCTATTCTTCCCTCATTTGCTGCGGACATAAATGTGAATCAGTTGTTGTTGCATTTATTATGTTAAGATCTTATCATGTTTTTGTTATGTTGCATTATTAATTTATTATCCTTGTATTTCTTTTGGTTACTATTTAACTGTCATACTATTTCTGTTGTTGTCTTACTGTTACGTCATTGTTGTGCTGTTACTGCTGTGCTATTGTTGCACTGTATTTAAATTAACCATTGTATTGTTAATTTGTTATTGAAGCTTCTCAGTTGTCTTCTCATTCTTCAATTGCATTACTTTCTCCTTGCAATGTCCGCATTTCTTAGAGCGCTTCAGAAAAGTCTATGCTGTGGACGATGCTTTATACATTACTGAATACAACACAATTAATTCTGTTTTGTTAATGCTATTGTTACTAGATTATTGTTCACAACCGATCTATGGCAGTTTAAAAACAAATAGAAAAAGTGGTTTCCTACATGTATGAAATTTGTTATCACCTTAGTTTACAAATCTCAGATAGTCTCCTTGTAAAATGCTGATCTGGGCCAAATCTTGGCTATTTTCCATTTTTTGTGTAACGTTTCCAGTCAAGGTGGTTCTTCGATCTTGATGGAACAATGCAGAACTTTGTCCAATGACCACGAGAAAATACTTTCATCTTTGCTTACAGTCTCTGTTTTGTTTTCCTGTTGATAGATTATGTTGATGGTCCGCTTTGGGATCATACAACGAAAAAGAACGAATCGAGTCTGTCTCTGGGTGACATTATGACCCTGAAGCATCTTCCAGGTCAGGTGGAAAAGCTGCAACGTCATCTCGAGGAAGCGGTCGGAAGCGAAACGCGCCTGACTCGGAAAACTGTCATCTCTTTGCAGAAGCTCGCTTGTCTTTCGGACATCTGTTGATGGAGGAAATGCGAGAGCAGTGGGTTTACTAGCACGTCCTTACATCTGACGATTGTCAGTTTGAGTCTGATCGGGGAACTCTTTGGGTTATTTAAGGCTGAGAATGAGTGGATTGAACTAGCAACGTTGAAGTCAGACATGGGTCGAATGTGTCACAGATATCAATTATACACGGAGAAGGTGTGAGAAGAGACAGAGCCAATTTAAGGAGTTTGGGGATCCAAGACAAGACAGAACCAATTCTCACCGTTCCACCCAAAATTATTTGATGACCTTTTTTAGTCAAAAAATATTTACGAGTGGTTCATCAGTTCCAAAAGTTGAGATCTGCTAGTGTACTGGATACATTGTTGTCATAGGATGTTGTGTATCAATTAGAGGAGCAATATAAACGGACCTCTCTGCTCTAAAATTCAGTAAGTAAGTGCAACAGAATATCAGACAGTGGAAATATTTCTTCACATTCGTATCAGTCAAAGAATTTATAACAGAACCTCTTTGAGGAGATGCTGAAGAGTTGAATCGTGATTGTGGAATTAGGATTTCTTCATTTATAACTAAAGCGCTCTAGAGGTTTTACGAAGAGATTGTATAATATTTCTCTTTTAGATCCTGTGAGATGAGTTTTTGTGAGGTGACGTGCTACAGTTGTACTTCATTGCTCAGGCTCTATTATGGGTAGCTGTACACTGAGCTGTATACACTGTGTACAACTGTACATTATTGTTTTGTATTGTTTATATGCTATATTTGCCGTATGCTGAACCTGTTCTTACAAGATTTCTTATATTTATACGTTTGGCTGTTTACCTAATGATGCGGTATTGCTGAATTTAATTTATATTGTAGAATTTTAATGAGTTTTGACGAAAGTTTCAATTTTAGATGCTGTGGTTGTTTTATATGTAAGATATTTTAATTTTTTGTATTTTTCCATTATTCATCTCGTTGTTTGGTATTGTTTAGTTTTTGCCAATGTTTATTTCTGCTGTTTGGAGCGCAGATTGGTTGTTTTTGGTATGGTTTCTATTCTCTTTTAACAGTTTCTTATATCACACTTTTCTGATCATATTGGGCATAATTTCGACCCGCACGATGGTACGCTGTTGGGTGCTGTGGGTCTTGTAATACAGGAGGTTATTATCACAGAGAACGGGTCTGAATTAGGGAGAGGAAGACGACCCTTGGGCAGATGGAATAATTGATGAATATCGTAAACTAAAGGGCAGATCCTATGGTAAAGGCGAGAATTACTCTTAGCCAATTGCGATTCCGATCAAATATTTATGTATCACCTTTTCTGTACTAGAGACAAAAATGATGTGAATTGAACTGAATAATTTTCATGCACTTACGTAATGGGGCACATTAAGATCTAGAAGCTTCTGTGAGATGCTAGGCAGCTTATTCCGGAAAGTTGTAAAGGATGCTTCTTTGTTTCATTGGCTGAAGGAACAATTAGGTCTTTCGGACCAGCACATAATTCCGTGAGATTAATAGTAAGAGTTGGAGAACTGTGTTTCCTCTTTTAGAACAGCAAACGACGCTCGTTCTAATGTTCAAGGTCAATACATTGGTGTTCTTCTAACAAGGCGATTTATATTGATGTTCAAACATGGTCATTGCATTGATTTCCAATAAGGTTAATTACATGAATGTTAACGTTCTTACAAGATAAATGCATTGATGTTATTCTGACAAGGTCAGCGCTTGATTGTTCTAACAAGATCAATACATTTATTTTTCAACAAGGTTAATACATTGATGTTCTAATAAGGTAAATGCTTTGGTGCATACATTTCTGCAATACATTATTTATACATCTGCATAGCTCTGAATACACGCTCGTGTTGCACTTATCTGTTAATGTATGCAGACTTTATAAAGACGCATTTTAGGCAACCTTGAAGATGTTCTAACGTACGGCATGCTATGACCAGCTTCTTGATTTTCGCTATCTTAGACGATTCATTCAGGCACTGTGTGCACGCGTTCGAGTTTTCTACTATATATATTTTATGGCTTGCACCATATGTCTGCCAAGGATCTTCTTTATACTTGGCTTGATTGTTCGTTTCATATTATTCTCACCTGCCTTCAACCATTTCACAGTCTGACTCATTCTCGTCTAAATGTAGAAGTGTTCGTTTTCGAAAATGAAATTACTTCGTTGGCGATAACTTTAGCTGCGACTGTAAAATAACGTGAGCTATAGCTATGATGTTTGAAATTCGTTGTTATTTTTGTTGCAAAGAAATGAAATGTGCAATATTGACGGCTAGATGATCTGTCTATCATATAGGATGGTATCTTACATTCTCTATCATTTAAATTTGTGTGTATGTTTTGATGACGATCGCAGTGACAACAGTTTTCTGTGTCACCAGCCGACACGTAATACTGTTACGTCTGCCTCGTTTTACGACTCATCGCACTTGGATGTTATATAATGTATATATATATTATATAACATCCAAGTGTGGTGAGTCATATATATATATATATATATATATATATTGATGTTGTATTTGTGAAATGATGTTCAGTGCATATGATGTGAGGGAGCTATGTAGTGAATGATGAAAGCGGATGTAGGCGGATTTGGAGTGCAGCGAGGTCATGAATCCGAATTCATTGTTTAAAAAGCCTTTCAAAGCGCTATGGAAATTGTGTTAAAACATGTTTTAAGATGCACACTGCTTGTTGTCTTGGAAGACAGTTTTGATATGCCTTGTTGTAACTCCCATCAGGTTAAGCTAAGTATCTCTTTTTTGCAACCATTTTCAACACAGTAAAGTGAGGTCCAACAAGGAACTAACTGCTTTTAGCTTCATGAATACATTAACAGGAATAACTAAAAATAACTATAGTTTTTTTTAAACTGTCGATAGTTGTAACTATCACTAAAATTTAAAGTCGGTTAAAAATAACCGCTTCTGTAAGAAATAAAGTCAACATGGAGAATGAGACTGACAGTGTATAACACAAATCTTGCAGCGTTTATATAGAGATCTAATGGCTGGGCCATTGTATGAGAGGTAAAGTGACAATGTGTGTGTATCAGTAGAGCCGTAGCCAGATCAAAGTGAACAGATATATTTTATTTGTGGAACAGAACAATATAATTGTCAATTTGCGTACCTTAAAGGGCGGTATAGAAATGTGTGAATATTGATCCGTAGCTATTTTTAGCTTTGTTCTAATGTTGAGAGTGAAGCTGTAGTGGCGTAGCAATGGGGATCAAAGGGGCAAACCGCCCCGGGCGGCACTTTGGTAGGGGAGAGACAGAAAATGTAGTGCAAATATGATTGTTGACTAGTAAAAAAGAGACGGAAGGGTAAATACTGACGGGAAATGCAAAGGCAGCAGAACTCGATAGGGGCAGCAGAAAAGGTCATCAGTATCAGTAATTGGAAATTTTTTGGGTGAATGACTAAAAAAGGGTCGTCAGTAAATTTTGCGGGGTAATTTGACACTTCTTTGGCCAGATGATTAATAAAAGGTCGTCAGAAATAAATAATTTACACAGTAGGCGGAATTTTCAGACATCGCCCCGGGCGCATTTCTGCTCGCTGTGAAGCTGTAACTGAGTGAGTTGGTGTTGATAGTGATACATATATGAAGCAATGGGTTTTGTGACTTTGCTCTTAGATAGATATGGAACAATGTATTTTGTAATGCTGTTTCAAAAGCGAAACATGTAACGTTGTTGCTCAAATTTAGAAATGGAGCAATGTATTTTGTAAATGTGTTTCGATATTTATTTGAAGCGAGTAATTTTGTAACTTTGTTTTGCTACTGAAACGAAGTGACCAGTTTTGTAACTTTTCTTTGCTATTTGTGAAACGAAGCGATCAGCTTTTTGTAACCTTTGTTTTAATTTTGAAACAGAGCAGTGCGTTTTATAACTTCGTCTATGCTTATCACTGTTGAATCAAATGTGATCAGTGTCAGTCGATATGGAAATGCAGAATGATAAATCTGCTATCTATATATAGGCCTTGCATCTGAGTTACTCAAAAGACGCTCTAATGCTCAATGACTTCCGATGACTTCATCAGCTCTGTATATTTCATAAGGGTTTTCAACCTACTGTTAATAATTGTATATAGGTTATGTTATGTACATAAAGATAATATTTTATACAGTATCTTTTGCGTACGTCTTGTTTATACACATGCACCAACTTTATTTTTACTTTTAATTTATTGTGTAATGAGTTTGCAAAAGGTTTACATTTTGTTTTCGTTTTTTGCGGTGATCATAAATGTAATTTTCGGACGCATGTACAGATCTATTGCGTCCCTTTGTTGCGTGATTTTTATGCGATATTTTGACTAATGTTAGATTTTGACATGTTTTAAAAGAACTTTCGGTTTAGGCTTTTTTTGCGGTTACAGAGTACGAGTGTGATTCACTGGTGTAATTTAAATACAGATTTTTGTATCGTTCTAATTTCACGTATAAATTAAATGCATAATATTTATCTACCATTCTATTTCGGAAAATTTTGAAAATACTTTTAGGTTCAAGGTTGTTTGTGGGGAAGGAGATTTTAATTTGCAGATATAAAGTGAATAAAGAAATGTTTCAACTTTCTGTGTTCATTTGAACTTTCTGTGTTCATTTGAACTTTCTGTGTTCATTTGAACTTTCTGTGTTCATTTGA
>JAQFXW010006037.1:0-10044 GCA_034693945.1 Dendrobaena attemsi | reverse complement strand
CCTCTTCACCATCCAGTCAGTTCGCTCCACTCGATCTTCCTCCTGTCTCACTCTCTCTCGCCCACCTGTGACTAGCCCTCTCAAATTCTCCAACCGAGCCATTTCCCATGCTGCACCTCGTTTCTGGAATGACCTTCCTACTGAACTGCGCAAATTTTCTGATCCTTTCTCGTCCTATCAAGTACCCAACTTCTCCTGATTCAGTCTCCACTATCTGTCATCCCTAAGGCTTTCCATTCTAAACTGAAGCTTCACCTCTTCAGGCTGTCATCCCCTGATTCCTCTGACTCTCCCCTCCAAACCCTCGTCCTAAACGACACCCGCTTTAACAATTGCTCTGCCCTCTGCCTTGACCTCCTGGAACTCGACCTCGGACCCCCACGCACTTTTCTCATCGACTACCCTCTTGAATTTACGCAGCGCTCGTGAATTAGCTGGTGCCCCAGCGCTTAGCTTTACAGAGAGCTTTAGAAGTGTCGAGTTTACGATTATGATTACGATTATCCAATTTGTACCGAATGATGGATTAAACTGAACCTAAAACGACCGAACAGACGAAGAAAAAATACTGGAAAAATTTACCAACAAACGTTAAGAAAAACCAATAAACAACTGAATGAATGACAAGATTTATGATTGAATAGATTAACATTATCATCTGCAAAAGACTTGACAGTTCACATCGGCCCTATGCCACAGATAGTCAGAATTGATTTCCCTTCATATTATTTTCACACACTTGTGCAATGTGGACAAGGCCTACATGAATATAGCAGTCATAAAATCCAAATGTTCAGATTGGCATACTTTGATGTCAAGAGCTCGATATCTATTGGAGTTGTGACTAAGATTACCAGAATGGCAGAAGGTTGCTACGGTTGAGATCTTGAATGGCATGCAGAAATAGAGTTGGATTAAGATGTTGAGGGGGATTTTCCGTAGATAACGCCACCATAAACTGATTTCTTTGCGCTTCACTTTATTCTTCCATTTGTAGTGATAGCTGCTACTATTCTACATATTATATATCTTCACCAATCTGGATATAACAACCCAATTGGGTTAAATGCTGATTCAGACCGAGTGCCATTCTACCCCTACTACTCCATTAAGGATGCCCTAATATATTATATATATATATATATATATATACCTAATATAGCGAAATCATTAGTGAGCCTCAGTTTTGCTCGGTTTAAGTGAATCCATCAGGTGAGGGTGATACCGTCATTTTGAAATCATGGAAATAAAAACAAATTTTATCTCATTTGAATACTAAGATCTGACTGATATAGAGCAGTTTTCGTTTGACTTAGAACATTGGACGGGTTTTCCATTTAGATGATATAACTATATCCTGTCATAGACGGAAACACAAGAAGGTATAGCCATAAGTGTTCGCGCTTGAATAGGCGTTACGCCATTTAAGTTAACGGATCACTGAGCCCAATTCATTTAGCCCCAGTCTAAATACATGATTGTATCAAAGACGCATTAATCGCATTAATGGTGCTCTGCGCTGGGCCTTCGAGTGGCGCTATATATATATTTTTAGATTGACCAATGTTTTTATTCGAATGGGTTCCACGCGATTTCATAAGTAGGCCTAATTTGTAAACTTCTCACATCCTCACGGGACCCTTAGCCTGACTTTCACAACGTCCTGACACAGATCGCTGCTACACCATATCTTTAATATAGCTGAACTAGACAATTAGGCTATCTACATTAAGGTGACCAGAATGTCCAGTTATTGATATACCGCAGTGACGCAGTCTGCTTGGTGAAGATAGACATTACTTGTTTTGGGCTGCGTTGCATCTGACAAGAACAAGACCTATGTTCTTGGGGTTCTTTCCTCTAAATTTTCAATTCTTTTCATTCTGATCAGAGGTCTCTCGAGTGTCTCTGATATACTGAAGAGGAGCTACATCATTTTTGATTACTTGATTGATCGATCGATTTGCGAAATGAACTGGTTATATAAAGCACGCAATGAGGCATGCAGGCAAGAAGTAGAATGATTGGGAGGCAGAGAGGTAAGAAGAGAGCTGAAAAGGGAGCCAGAGTCGTACAGAGAAGGCATAACGCGTCAAAAGGGAAGGAAGGCAGAGAGGGAAGGCCCGTAGAGAGGCGATGAAAAAACGAAAGACACGGAGATAGCGTGCCTACAGCAACACTGATTCATAGCGATAGGAACAGTGTGTGTGAGAGAGAGACAGAGAGAGAAACAGTGAATCAGAGGGGCAGACAGACATATAAAGAGTGTGTGAAAGAGGGGCCCCAACGGAAAATGAAATATAAAGAACCAGGGCTACAGAAAAGCACCGAATTGACAGACAGAACAACGTATTCGCCGTTAACGTTGCCATATATATATGTGACATTTGACGATGCCATCCTGAAATAGTTCCGAGATATGCTGCGTATCAATAAGATTATTTTCAAACGCAGTCGGAACTAACCGGACGATACTTAGAATTTCAGAGGTGTTGGTAGCTCATTGTATCTCATAACCAAGATCGCCCTAGACAGTGTTGGGACGAGTTAACTCGTCTGAGATTAAACTCACGAATTAACTCACTTGCTGTGAGTTATGAGTTTGAGTTAACTCACGTCAGAGAGTGTGAGTTATGAGTTTGAGTTAACTCGTAATTTCCGTGAGTTTGAGTTTAAAACTCTATGCTTCCAAAACTCACCCGGTGCGTTTTCAAACTCAACTCACTATTCGTCACATAATATGTTGCAACAATTCAATTTGGCGACATGGTTCACGACTACGGTCGCAGGAGTCGAAGAAGTTTTGACATTGTCGACTTTTCATACCATTGTGTTCGGTGTAATCAATGACCTCTTATAATTAATGGTGTTTAGTCACTGGCAGCCAAACAGCATATTTTGTACATTGTAGGACAGTTAGGAAAACATGACTGAAGTTCCGCGTAATTCTTGATGGAAAAAGTGCTAATATAAGACATGTGGGAGTTTATTGTATTGCATTGTATTGTATTTGTGTATTTCTATACCGCCTCTCACAGACCACTGCTACTCAGAGGCGGTCCCGACTACAGCCCGTAGGTGTGTCGGAGTTTTACACGCCGAAGCGCATGAGCAACTGTGAGTAAAGGACTTGCTAAAGGTCCTTACGTGGCGGGTGGGATACGAATCCACAACCCTTCGGTTACAAGGCGGCGACCTTCACCACTACACTACCACGTCCCACAAATGAGTTAACTCATTTAACAAGTGAGTTTGAGTTTCACAGAGGATGAGTTGAGGTTAAGTTTAAACTCATTTTGAGGTGCATGAGTTGAGTTTTGAGTTAACTCATTTCTTGTGTGAGTTTACTCAACACTGGGCTTAGACGAAGTCGAAGTCAGAGGCAGTGGAGCCAGTGGAGACATTATTATCACCCCAATAAACGACAGAGCTACGTGGCAAATCCTAATTGTTTTCTGTTCAATGTCAACGGCAGAAACTATGTTATTAAACCTTCCATTACATTCAAATTCCAGAACCCGACCAAGAAATTGAACAAAAGCCGGTGACAAGGTTCACGATTACGGTCGCAGGAGTGACTATAGATTACATTGTAACAAGTTAAAAAGGTAGATCGATCTTTGTTCGTTGGTGCAGTTCTAAAAGGAGCTAAATGAACATTAACGTAATTGCTATTCGGTCTTAGGATGAATGCATCTTATTTGGTTCAGCATCATTAGTAGCACGTTCTAAAAGGGTCCGCAAAAGGTTATCAGGTACATGTACACATTAATGATTCTATACTTGGATACCAAATACGATTCAGCAGCCTACAAAACAGATTTCACTGTTTTAATCGCTCGCACGGTTTCTCGTATGTTAAGAGTCGTTACAAAGTGAGTTATTTTAACCTGGTTGCCCTATTCTTTGGAAATTCTTTTGTGGGGTCTAATGATGCACCAGCAGGCCTAAGGTGAGAATAATTTTCATAGCTGTCTGAATCTTGATGCCTGATTACTGGACCTCTCTTTTGCCAATGCAAACATTTGCACTATGATTTAAAAGTTCATCGAGTTAACTGTTTTAAATTGACCAACGGGAAAGAAGCGAATTGCAGTAAATTCAATTATATGTGTCAATAATTAGACTCTACATATTGTGGTGACTTTGACATATTGGCGATATCTGACGTTGAAATAATAATCGGCAATTATTTCGACAAGATCATTCGATAGAACAAGATTTAGGAATTACGATGTATTAGGGTGATTAAGTGCAGAAAAGAGTCAATAATATTGCACTTTACGGTGGATTGGCGATACTCTCTAATGGCAAACTGAAGAAGGACCAAGACCATCGAGAAAAGATTGAAAGTTATCGGCTCAGCACTGACATCACATGCGTTATATAATGCAACGTCATATAATATGACATAATATACATATATATGTAATATATATGTATAGATAATATATAATTTATATGCAATGTATGTTATAATATGTATTAGAATCAGAAATCGCCTTCAAGCCAGAGCCACCACAGACTCACAGAGCAGACTTTAATAATCCAAAGCAATTTCAGATTATGGTCGGTGTAGATTAAGTTCGTCACCAGATGGCTGCGGGTCTAGAATTCCTCTCAGATTTCAGTATACGTATATTCGTTTAATATTCTCACATTGACAGAACGCAGTGTGATTACAGACAGGTCATACGAAATACGGCCCGCATAGCACGACACGCAGGTCGGCTTTTACAGCAGGTTCGGCAGCTTAACTAGTGGCCTAAGTGCTGGAACACTCCTGGTACGGCCAAGCCAGGAGCGGAAGGGGCAATCTTATTTTTCAACAAACTCAGCAGTAGTCTGTCTGGCTGTCCGTATCGCTGCATTCTCGTCTTGTATCCGTGCACGTCTGTCTGACTATATGCCTGAACAGATGTGTCTGTCTCTACTTCTCTCTGCTTCGATCTCTGTCCTATTGCTCTAAGTCGGACACAACTTGAGAAACTATGTGCATCTGATTCTACAAGAGAATTTATTTTTGTTGAAACTGTGAGAAAATAATACGCAGACGTGGGCACAAAATCAGAACCAGATATAGGCCTATAGTTACAGAGACTGAGAGACACTCATTCAATTACTGAAGAACGTGGTTAAGGTCAGTTAGTATTGGGATGCATCATCATGCTTGGTCGCACGTAGAACATCACCCCTCTGTATTCACACAGAACTCCATCCACAATGAATGACAATGGATCATAATTCTAGCAATTAAAATAAACAAGCTATATCAGGCTTTTATAGCGTGTTCTGTCAATTCATTGCCGCTGATACCGTACTTGTCAGCGTCTAAATTGACGATCGATCAATTCAAGTCAGGAGCCATGAATTCTGCCAATTGCGAGGAAGAAAGTGTTCTATGGGCTACGGTCCACAAATGTATGCTTCGAACGAGTTTCTTTTTATGAGTGTATGACTGCACGACGATGTTATGAAGGGCGTCCATACCCTAAGCCTATGAAGCATTCCCCTAAAACGTTCAACGCATCCATGGTCACTGTTTGAAAAATAAAGGGACAGATAGTCAGACAGACAGACAGAAACAAGCCAACGAAATTTTGAAAATTTTGAGTTGAAATCGTCTCCAAGTTTTTCCGTTTCTGCTGCACAATATCCAAAGTGATACCGACATAGCGGGGTCTGGGGCAGAGCCGCAGAAGTCGACGAAATTTAGAAAATTTTATTCCAAACGGAACATATTCTGGGTTCTTGTTTACTTCTAATTTGTCTGTGTTGATTTTGATCTTCCCACTATATCCGAAGTTGAAACCGTTCCCAAGTTTTTCCGTTTGTGCTGCACAACATCTAAAGTGATATCGACCTAGCGGGGTCTGGGGCAGAGCCGCAGAAGCCAACGAAATTTTGACAATTTCATGCCATATGGAGCACATTCTGAGCTCTTAATTACTTCTAATTTGTCAGTGCTTATTTTGATCTTTCCACTATATCTGTCATGATCTGTCGTTGAAACCGCTCCCAAGTTTCTTCCTTTTGTGCTGCACATCGTCTAAAGTGATATCAACTTAGCGGGGTCTGGGGCTCCGCCCCAGAAGCCAGCAAAATTTGAATAATTCGATGCCAAATGGAATACATTTTGGGCTCTTATTTTCTTCCAATTTGTCAATGATGAATTTTTTTCATCCGACTAAAACTTGGGTCAAAAACGTACGACACAAAGGTCTTCCACATGTGCTGCACATCCTCTTAAGAGATACAGAGCCCAGAAGCCAAAGGAATATTGATAATTTGAAGCCGAATGAAATACATTATTCTTTGTCCTTTTTTACTATTTTCGAACTGCACAAAACAGCTTTTGCAGCTACACAATTAAAAAAGCTATACATTTGTGTGCAACTGCACGCTAAAAAAAAAGCAATGCTACACGCTGTATAGCGGAGCATACTCATTAGCCTACTCAACAGGCTAAGCTCTAAAGAACTCAGTGTATTTTGAGTTGAATTGTAACATATAGGGGATAATTATTAAAGAATATAGTATAACGTACATATTAAGAAAATATCTTGTGAGGTGAGTTAACGTGTACGCCCGTATATGCCCTTGTCTACATGAAACAGCCCCGAGCCCCCTTGTTCAAAATGACCGTTGTTGAGAGCATAATTATGTACGTGTATTTTCAGTTTGGTGTATGCACCACTATAGAACCACGCTATAACCTGAGGTATTAAAAGTCAAGGATTCCTTATTATTGGCGAACGTGAGCGCGAAATCTTTTTGAGTTTCTGTGCACAAAAAGTAGCCTACACACTGTAAAAATTTACGTTTTTAAGAAGCTTGGAAGCTTGTATATTGAGGGGGAAATACAGAATTGCTGTCACCCCACTCAAAACTTTGGAGGGGACATTCCCCCTCTGGTCCCCCCATGATTTACGCCACTGAGAGGGAGACGCACAGAGACAGAGAGCAAGAAAGAAAGATAACCTGACTGGCTGAGGCGCTACGACCGTTTTGTTTCAAGTGGCAATTCGACAGGATTCAACAGAGCAATAAGATTCGATATCTTTACAGCTCATCTAAGCTGACTCCTCTTTCGAAGCACCACCGGGACTTATTATAAGCGCTGCCTGTAGGCGACAGATCTCCCAAGATGCTCTGGACACACTGCATACGTTCGACCACTGTCTCCATTTTCGTTGCTGGCAGGGGCTTCTATTCCTATACCCAGCGGGCGCAAGTGCGCCCAGTGGAAAACAGAGGGGAACATTTCATAATGTATAAATTTCAGAAACATGGGGAAAGCTGGTAAAATGGAATGGAAGAGTATTTTTGATCGGGGAAAATGGAAAATCATGAGTTTTTGAGCCCGGCTGCTTGGGGGGATAGAAGCCCCTGGTTGCTGGTAACACAATCACCGGATAGAGAAGACTAATCCCAAGAAATGCTTCATTTTAAAAATCGATTGCATCTAGAGCTGCGCAAGTAGGTCACTGGTTAGTTCCTTGAAGAGCCACAGCGTTAAACGAGATCATATACTAAAAGCAACATTAATTACATATCGATAAAAATTTGGCATTTAGAGCTATTTAAAAATATCCACACTTGATAAACTGTCATGTAGGTTAGTTCAACCTAAAACGAAGCTAAGCCACTCTACAATGATAAAAAAAATCAGTAAAAACCAAACCAGGAATTACTTAGTCAGTTCCACGACGAGTTGCAAATCGGTCTTCGTACAAGCTTTATATGACTGTAGCTCATAAAATTGACGAGTTTCTAAAATTGCTTAGGATTCGAGCGATTGCTTTAACTTCAATCGAGTTGATGTCTTCACTGATGTTTCTGTCTTGGTCAGCCAAACCAGTTCAACCGATGAAACCAGTCATGCATGGTCAGCTGTCCAACCTGATGGTCTTAGCCATCGTGGCTCTGATGACCGCTTCCTGGTCGTGCTCAAGTGGAGCGGAACTCAGCAACGATTTGCTCGAATCATCGCGGCATCATTTGCCTTACGATTCCTTTCAAGGTTTATCCAACACTCTATTTTATTTTATATCATATCGTATAGTCTAGTCTGTTATTGCATATTATAATTATACGTTGCTATTATAACAATACAGTATTATATGCATATATATATATATTTAGGACTACAGTGTTTTATAATTATTGTATACAATAATATAATATATACTATATAGTATACTATATTTCCAATATATTGCATGCAACATGTACACAATCCTATGCATCCATAAATACATTGTGATGCAAGAATAAGCACATACATGTAGGCCGCCTATACCTGCGAATATTTATTGTATACAGTAATAATTATTATTCAATAGGCATATAGTGCACCGCTCTCCACTATGTAGCATTAGTTTTTTTTATTTATCCATATATTTCTATACCGCCTCTTCAAGTCCACCACTATCCAGGACGTTTCAGAATTCAGACTACAGCCCCCATAGTTTTGTCGGAGATAATACGCCCCCAAGCGGCGCAAGCGCCTCGAGAAGTTGTGAGTGAAGAACTTGCTCAAGGTCCTTACGCAGCGTGCTTTGGTCTGAATTCAACCGGCGAGGCTTCGAACGCGGGATTACGACTGTCCCACTAAACCACCACGACCAATGTTATATTTAAAACTTATTTGCAACAGATAATTATTATGTTACACGAGTTAGCAGAACAATGCACACAGTAAGCTAGAAGGGTCGACAGTTGTGAGCTCAATCATACACAACAGATTACCGTTGCCCGCTGGCATACAAAACTAAATTAGATACATTACACAATACACACGTGCTAATTCGTGTATATCAACTATTCTAAATAGATGTACAATGCACGCACGGACATTGCACATACATGCTCACTTAAATACGTATAATACACAGACACAGGATATTTTAGAGAAATGCAAACACGTACGCTTAAATAATTCATAATTACTTAACTGCTACTTTAGGGACATAAGGATCGGCTGCTCCCACCAGAAAATACCAATGATTAATCTCTTACGGCCTAGATTCCATGATCGTGTGCTCCCCGAAGTTGATAATAGAGTGAGGAAAACATTTGTTGTTAGAATGCTATATTCATCTGTACAAAATGTCCATTCGTAATGATATTGACATTGTTTTAGCCAATGTGTAAAAGTAATGTTTAATCCAAATATGATTGTATAAACTGCAGTTCTGTAAACCAGAGTGCTGTTTGGCAGCTGATACAAATAAAGAATATACTTACTTACTTACTTATATATACCTAGAACACATGTTAAAATATGCCGGTCACCTGACCTGAAACATTCATTATATGCTGGTCAACCAGAAGGTAATTTCATTTTGATGTGAACTTTATATCGGACACCTTTCACTGCCTGCCATCATTCGTCTGCTATTTCAAATATCTGTTGTGGACCTTACAGGCAGCTTTCGCTCAGATTAATTTTGCTCAGATTAAAGGTTGTTAAGTTCTGTCAAAATAAATGAGTTTTGTTGAAAATAAAAATGATTGGATGGTTGGTAACTCAGGCGCAGCCAGTTTTTCATTAAATAATGAAATATTAAAGGGTTTTAATATAGGGCTACCACAACGAATGAGTGTTATCAGATGGTAATTCCAGATGAAATTAATATGTGTGATAATGTTATAAGGCTGTGAAGCAGAAATGATCTAAATGAAAAATATGCTTTTGATTGCTTTTCATTTTGCTAATTCACGTTTGAATACAGGTCTATTATATATAATAGCCTACCACTAAATATCGCTTTAAGTTTGTTCCAGGGGTCGACAAACAGTTTAGTATTTTAATAGGCATTCCTCTTCTCTGAAACCTATATTATTCTCTCTTAGGTAACCTGCCTCATATCTTCCCAAAGCACCATTCTGCAGACAACCTTGTTGATACAATGTACGGTAAAGTTTTTATAATTTATCTTTGAGTTGTGAGTAGGCAACTACCGTACGGTAATATTGACCAGGGTCTTCCATTCCCCAAGCAGCCGGACTAAGAAACTGATGACCTCCCCCGTGGGGGGG
>JAQFXW010006036.1:0-10044 GCA_034693945.1 Dendrobaena attemsi | reverse complement strand
TATACATATTACACAATATCTAACACCAACAATAGGAAATCTTTCCAGGTGCACCAGTATTAATTGTAGGTGCAACACAAATGAACCTGAAGCCAGTTACACAAAACTCACACATCTCCAAGTGGTTAAGTTCTGAGACATTCAGTAAGCACCCCTAAGACTGCCACTTTTCAGAAGCGGTCCAACTTACCCCGCTGGATATGCAACGATTCCTGTGTTTCGATCAACCGATAGGGCTGCATTATTCGTAAGAGTAAGACCCAACACACGTTCCAACTTCACCTGCAAAGACACATATCACAAATCATACAAATTACAAGTAAATTCAGTACTGGAAACAAGCTCTTTGCTACCATGAATATTTCTATGCAGCATTTACTTTATGTATGCAGCTGCAGCAGTACATTTACATTGCACCTTCAATAACTTCTCAGAAACTCAAAACTGTCATTACCTTAAATGTTTCAAAGTTCATACTTCAAAGTCAGATAGTCTCGGTCACACCAAAGAGTGAGGCAAACTGAAGAGGGAATAGGAGCTCTAAATCAATTCTTCTTGTAGCACTAGCAATACTTCAGTGAGTTTAAGAAAGCAGTCAAAACGATGACATGGTCCACAACTAGACAAAACTTAATTTATAAGCTCCATACATAAAGGAGAGACAACTGAACAAGTGTTGAACGCCTAGAGCCCTAGACTGGACCAACCTTGTGCTCTTAAATTAAATATGATTTAAAAGATAACAGAAATAAAACACAGTATTGCATGCATGCAATAATAATCACCATAATAAGAATACTGGGAAACAACAGTAAAAAACAGGGTAAAAAATTGTTTTTTCCTGGAACAATAAACATTTTCTTTCCATTCCCTAGTATTTTTCAATCCATATGATTAGGAGAATTGACTAAGTTGATAAAAATTAGTCACAATAATCTATATAATATTGTCGCAACATAAGAGACAGCTCACCCTCTCTGCAACGGGTACTGTTCGTTGCTTTCGTTTGAGAGATGGGGACCGAAGAATCTTGAATTTTGGTCGTTCCATGATGACTTCTGAAATTCAGAAAAATTATTTCATTAATTAACAATGAAGATTGGAGATCAGGAAACTAAAACAGAATGCATGCACCGTTAATACTGTGAAACTGTTAACTCAAAATTGCAAAAATACAAAATAGCCTAGTAACTACAAAACCATTTTGATTTGACAGAAACACACATGTTGAATTGATGTGGTTGATAGTAAGATGCTCAGTGTGGTCTAAGGTCTGCTGGGAGATTTTTAAAGAACATCTATAAACTAACTAATACTCAACGTGCCTTTGAATTCAGTGTCAATTAGATATTATTTATACATCCTTAAACAGCTGTATATCTATTAAAATAAAATGGAATTGATATCTAGTAGCGCACCACTACACAGGCACATGTACATAATCCAAGTAACTATAATTCACTAAACACAGACTAGAAGAGGTCAATGATTATCAGGAGAGCTCTTTGTGGTCACTTTATGTCTGCAGAATTTAATCTTGAACTAATCCATTAACCATCACTTCAAGAGCCACTGCAATCGAAAATGTTCATTAACTTTCCCACCCCATACCTAGTTAACAAATGGGCAAATCACAGGTAACTCTCACGTTATAAGTTTGGTATTGCATGGGGCCATGACAAAGTAACAGTTAGCATCTATGGATAAACCTTGATCGAACAGGTTGTCCTGTACCTCATCTGATCTGTACTTCATTATCGGTCATAGACAAATAGCAAATTCAATTACCAGAGACTATTCAAAAATATACTTTGAACTTAAATCTCACAGAGTATGTGTACAGAGAAAGCGAATACCACAATATATTCGTCTAAATGTTACAAATTTAGCTTCTGGGTAGAACGAACATTTCTAAAGGCTCCCAAATTAGGTTTTTTGATGTTTCACACAGCCGGAGTTAACTGGGAATCACAAATGAAACAAACACATGATTGGATAACACAAGCAAATAATATTAATAAAAAAACAATACTACAGCACATATATATCATAAACTTATTGTTCTGGTTGAAGTTCTAGTCGTCTTCAGATCAAACAAGCTACTACTGTTTAGATGATGGTTTCAATGAATGCCAAAACTTCAGTCAAAAGACCAGTATCTAACTTTCTAAAACGATTAAGCCTGCTTGAAAATATTACCTCAAAATCATTGTAAATCACTGTATATATAATTCTATACCAAGCCTTAGCCTACTCCTTCTGGACTAACTAATCAAAATCATATCTATAGCCAGCTTATAAAACAAAGGAAGTCTACTAAAGCAGTCTGTCCATCAACAACACACTGACTTAATGATGGGCCAACAACATATTACAATGTAATTGAGTGTATGCCAAAGACTAAGATGAAGGACTTGTAATTTATGACATACTCTGGCACCAGTCAACTTGACAGAGATTTGACCACTTAATTGAATGAAGTTCTACCCACCAAAATTAAAACAGGAACATTAGATAGAATCGTATAGCACACTTTCTGGGATGCATAATTGCATATAACTGAACCCACAGACAACTGAGCACTATAGCGTACAACCTAAACTATCTATACCTACAAAGCTTTACAAGACTATTTAGAGACAGAACCACGCGGAGAGGGAAAGTAATAATGAGGGACAGAAACAGAGACAAAAAGAGGAAATTAGGTATTGTGCTGCCATTCAGAAAACATGACCTACATCAGAGCTCAACCAAGCAGTCATCGTTAAGCATAATTGCACCTTGGCTATAAAGCACAGATCTAAACTATCCATATCAATACACAGACACATCTCCTGGCATCATTCCCGATAATTATGAATGCAATAGGTTCCACAACGTGTGTGGTGCATGCAACAGTGCACAGCACGCATGGTGTGTCCCAGCAAATATACAAGAAAATTTCCTAGTATAAACATTAAGATGTACAAAGGATAGTGTGAGCATTTATAGACTCAATTATAGGTCTGGCTGTTTGTGACAGGAATAAACTGTTGATCCTGAGAGACATGGTTGAGGTCAGCATATTATTAGCCAATGAAGACCATGACAGCTGAACTGCCAGCTCCTACTGACTGCAGCATGACCTGCCATCTTAAAAATCACAGTGGCAAGATGAATACAGCTTGGCAGCGGGAAGGAGGCACGAGGCTGCCTGGATACGAAAGACACCCTTCTTGAAGACTGTCAACAGCAGGACCTGGGTGTGACTGGCAAACTCTCCCTAATGAATTTCACTGCTAGTACAAGTGCTGCCCTTTCGTCTTTGACTGGTTGAGCTCTTGACCTATGAGCATCCTCAATCAAAGATTTCCTGACCTAACACTATCAAGCATACTCAAAGATTCTCTGAAGTGACTATCTCAATGTGCAGCACACTTTTTCATGCCACACAAGCAATATTGAGCCGAAAACAAAACCAACAGTATAGCGTCACATTCTTGACACCCACTTTAAGAATGATTACGATGAAGCAAGCACAAAGTTCTGTGAACGAATTCTGTTCAATTAGTTCATGCATCCAGTTTAATCAACTTGTTCTCACACGCTGACAGTCAGAAAGTGATATGGCAAGTTTCATGACAAAGCATGATCGAGAAGCTCAAGCTAAATAGAAACAAACTTTGTGTAATAATATATATGCCCATACATATGCATAACGACATCCACTCATACAACCATTTATTCAAACAAAGTCAACAGCCTCTTACATAAGGTCATAGCTCAAGTCAAAACACAACTGATACCACGAATAATCGAATATTGTAATAATGCATGCTAGCATATATAGTTAAATGCATTATACTGGGACATAAATATACATACATATCTATGCATTCATAGGCAAATATTAGAGCAGTGGGGCTGGTACCAACCAATGTTTGTGCATTTAAGTATTCAGAACCACTATTAATGAACCATCCATGTGTGCCTGCAAATACAGCAATGCAAAAAACACTATGGAACAACGCTTACAGTGTACACATATAGTACTCTCAATCCAATAAATTAAAGAATTTAGAAAGCAATGTGAGGGCACACTAAGCAAGTATATTATTGACTCTCAGTGGTTGTCCTCTAACACCTTGAATTTCACTTGTAATTCAGTCACGACTCAACTGAATTCAAGGACTAGTGATTCAACAAACAGGTCAATCAATCAGTCAATCATCCATGGCAAAGATCAAATGCCTGGTGGATTATTACTGGCCACCTTGGTGCATTAACTTAAACATATCAATGGCACATACATTGCCTTCGAGATTAATTGGCAATCATTGGTCACTTAACTAATAACTAAACTATCAAATGTGATCATCCTTACAGCAAACTGACTTAAAGCCTCCTAAAAATTGCATTGGTTTCTCATTCATTTTCAGTATACAGTCATCCTTAAAGCGTTTAAGCAAAATAACTCCACTTCAAGTGCATGTGTACACAAGGAGTCCAAACTCTGATGCAAGGCAACTCAACTACCCATTTCCTTCAATGTATTAGAATTACAGAGTGGAGTGTGGACCCAGTAATGCGAAGTTGCTGGAGACAAGATCATCGAACTATATAAAATCGCAAAACAGCACCATTAAAAAAAATCAAAATTAAACCTATAACAGAGAACAGATTGCATATCTCCCATAAATCAATTTCATGCAGCATATCGATAATAAAAAGAGTGAACAAGCAATTTGTAAATCCCAAAAATAAAAAAACCCACACAAATTGTTAATCTCTTGTTCAACAATAAGTTTTAAATTACTGTAGAAAAAACAGACACATCAGAATACTTTGACATTTTTATCACATATAATAGTGCATCATAGCTTAGTGAACATGGAGTTCATATTGTTTACGAGAGTCACATCTTCTTCCTTCTTACTACAATCATCAAGTTCAGATGGAGGTGTAACAGTCTATTTTGATATCTGGCTCTAAGTCCTATTTTACTTTCTAAAATTACTCATTATACCTAAATTTGCACAAATAAGGAAAACTAGGCTTAATCTGTGCACCACAAAATGGCGCACTGAGGAAGCCTAAATCCAAGCTTAAATCTAATCAGACGTCCAAACAATATGCACATATAATACACTGCCTACTTTCATATGTATGCACTACCAAACCAACAATATCTCTAGATATCTTGGCTTGCATTACACCAATGTTGTGCAACAGATCAACCACAGTAAATCTTTCTATGAACCCGATCTTTGACTCTACCGTTCAGAAACAAGGCTTATTGGTGCAAAACATAACCAACTATATGTAGCATGTAAGCATGATATGTCTTATCAATAAGATGATAAGAAGAAACAGCATGTTCTTGTCATTTAATTAAACCAACTTGGTGTTTTTAGATTTTAGCAAGTGTTACACTGCAGTTTTCTGTACACTACATGACTACCATACTGTTTTCTGAAGTAAGAAGCTCCCTCACATCCAGCAAAATCACAGATAAACTTGTAGTGCGTAAACATAACCATTGTACATAAAATCTCCATGGCATTATTATCAAATCAAATTGGAATCCACCAATCCAATCTGCATATACTGATTATACTCTTAACCTTTTGTATTTCCATCATTTGGTTACAATGACCCCAGAGGTCATTTTAAGTAGTGTTGCTCAAAAGTAAAGCCAAAATAAATTAATGGTGTGTTTCCGGTAATAGATGTTTTTAAAAACAGGGTAGGTAGGTAAAAAGCTTTTTTAATTTTTCATACGATTCTATTTCACCATTTTGTTGTTGATACAGCACACTTTGATACACTGGGGCTAAAGCCTGTAGCTATAAAGCCAGTTATTTTGGTTTCACCTTTCTTATACGAATGAAGCTTGCCACTTTTCCAATTTCTAACTTTGTTTGAGTTTTGACTGGTTTGGATAGTGATAGAAGTCCATTTTGTGCCTCACATTCATACAAAATATTTTTTACAAGATTTTGCTTTAAAAATTATTTAAAAAAATATTTTTATAAAATCATTTGAGTTGCCTCAAAAACGGTGACTCGGTCGGGTTACGGAAACACTTACTAAGCGCAGATGTGCTATTGGCTTAATAAAGAATATATACTTACTTTAAATCTTCCAAAAGCATCTCCTTTACTTTCAGTTATTTCTTTCAATTAATCCCTTTCATTATTTTTGGCCTAATATCTAAGTGAAATCATATGACTGTATAGCAATTCCTACTGCATTTCGTACAAAATGTCAAGTCTATTTGCCATCTTCTATCACCATAATTATGTCACAAGTACTGCACTTATACATTGGTTGATTTTGACTTATAATGCCTAAACAAATAAATGTTGTTAATTACATTTGTCGTAATCAAACAGTTTGTGACAAATGTAAACATACTAAATAAAATTTATTTCTTAATGGTATATTTACAAACAGACATAACTAATACTATAACCGATTATTCAACACGACCAAACAGCTATCATTAGATCTTGTTTTCTCTCAATTACTTTCAGTTTATGTTGTACTGGACACCAATACTCAGGATTGAAAGTAAGGAAGATGCTTTTGGAAGATTATAAGTGAGTATTATATTCTTATTAACCAACAGCACATTTGCACTATGGTCTTCAATTCAATTAGAGTTTGACAGCAATCATTACCTGCAACTACTGAGTTTTCTTTAATTGAACAAGGTGCCAGTGATCAAAACGATTATTTAGGCACATCAACCCTGGATATTAGACAAACATATTATATTAACTAGGCTAGCATTTTGGGTTTTTGCAGAGCACAGGCAAGTATGGTTTGATGAATTATTAATGTCCTACATTGTACAGCAACACAACTAGTACATTTCAAAGTAAGCCTAGATCAGAGTCATCAATTATGGAACCAGGTCAGTGGACCCCTGAGGCCATTTGCGCCGCTCACAATTTAGTTTACATTGAATTGAAACTATTTACATTGGCCTCGTGAATAATCAAATGCCAAGACTGAATGACTAATCATTCTCCGTGTGCAAGCTGACTGCTCATTCATTCACCTTGTTTTTCATTTAGCCATTATAATGGTCAAAACTGTAACTAACTGACAGATGCGCTTAGTAAATTGATTCTTTTCAACACCTAAATCCTCAGCTGACTGACAACAGACTGGTTATAAAAGGATTGTATTTGTTCAAAACTGCATGTGACAAGAGCAAGTTACATGACAAATGCATTTACATTGAATTTAAACTGGTTACAGGGTTGCTTATTTAATTTAATTATTACTCCTCTCTATGCTGGGCTACCACAGGTCCACTTAAATTGCTTGACTAGGCTTTTGTGGTCAGCCACACGTTTGGTTGGTGGTATTTCATGGTTTGATCATGTGTCAGCTTTCATGAGAGATGACCTCCATTGGCTCCCGTGCAGCAGCGCATTCTTTATAGTATCTTCTTATTCTGGCGTTGTATCTTCTCTTAAGCTCCATCCTATTTATGTGAGCTCTTCACCTTGGGGCTCTGCTTCCCTGGATCGCCGTTCTTAGCGCTTGGCTACAAGTGGTGACTTTCTTGTTCCTTTCTCGCGTACTGCAACTATGCAGCAAAGACCTTTTTCGGTTGTGTTACCAACTAGTTTCAATGACCTCCCACTTGCCCTTTGCTTGCTCCCCGTGATTCCTCGACTTCATGCCATCGCCTACTTAAGACTTCTCATTTTGACCGAGCCTGGGTCAGGAGCGCCTCAGAGTAGAGATCTTGAGGGGCACTATACAGATTATTTTGATTGATTAATTTTGATTGATTGATTGACGACCGTGGCTAAATCTATAAAATATTACATATCCAGACAACTAGGACAAGAGAAACAAACTTGGTAAAATGCCTTGATCGTTGTATTTCCTAGACTGTGCCGAGCTGATATGCTCGTTTCAATTAAGACCCTTCTGATTTAAAATTAATTATATATATGTCAAAGATATTTCATTACATTACACAAGTTCATCTCGATCAACAGTTTTGTATCCTTGAGGGCTAAATTGTAAATGTGCAATGCAAAGTGCTCAACATTGAACAAGACAGACAAGTCATCTGTGCAGCAAAGGTATAGCATCACGGAGCGTACAACATCGGTTTGATCTGTTGAGTTAGGGTCATGTTATGCATCGTGAGAGTCGAGTAGGTTCAGGTTACCGTTACACGTCAAGAGGGTCAGGGTCGTCTGTAGAAATTTGTTCCGCTACAGAAGCACAACACAAGATACGTTGGCTTCCCGATTACTCTGATTCAGAATCTGGAGCGCCTCTCAGTAGTTCATATTACCAGAAGCACTACATCAATAGTAAACTTCAAAGTCATGGGCAACTGATGACATAAATACTGAGTATGCCATTACATTCCCTATTAACATAGCGGTAATCCTGTAGTTTATGTTCATTAATTATATAATCGGTTTCGAAATATCGAGAGAAAGATGAAAATTTAAGCATTAGAAAGGAAGTTGGATGAAAGACGAAAACGTTAATTGCAGAACAAGAAGTGGAATGATGAAAGATCTTGATAATGAAATGAAGTGGGATGATAAGTTGATTGGAAGGAAGAACTTTTAATACTAACATGAATTGTAAACAATACTGAAAACACACTCTTGAAAACGAAGACTATAATTAATCAACTTAAACTACAGGATTACCAATACAGCATCAGCACCCTACAACTTTTCGACAGTCATCACTGAAAAAAACATTTCGAATCATCCCACCTGCTAATCACCGTAACCGTTCCCTTCAATATCGCTCAGCGCTTAACTAGTGAAGACATCTAGTTCTAGACGCAACAATTCCTTTCTGCCGATTAATAGATTATGGCGAGTGTTCGAGAACGCTATGCGTCCTACAGAAAACAGGTGCAATATAATTATTTAACTATTAATTAATATTAAATAGAATAGCATTGGAATATTTCCACGGACAGTCGCTCTGACCACCTACATCCTGTCATTGTACGTCGGTGAATTGGTTCAAATGGTTCGTCTCTATTGGTTGCAAAGAATGGATGCCTAGCGCTGATTGGTTAGTATCTGTATATAGATCAACTAATGGGAGTACAGTAAATTGTGTCGTGTAAATAATTAGTTTAGCAAATAAGCAAGTAAGATGGCGGTAGGATAGATTTTCGAATGGAGGTCTAGGCATCGACATCAGATTCTATTATACAATGACTCTGTGTTACCGCTTTTAATTTTGAAAAAAAAAACAAGTTGGACCTTAGAAAAAGCCAAGGTCACCAAATCAGCGTATAAGCTGGGACTGTTATAATAATAGTCCCAGATATATCCACCTACACAACAATTCTTCTTATTCGCAAAAATAGGATAGAACCACAGTAGGCTATATATAATTAACCTCCATTGGCTCCCTCTTCATGCTCGCATGGAATTTAAAATACTGACACAAAGTCTTATCATACTGTGGTCTTATCTTCAAGGCTCAGCTGGCAGAGGTGATTGTGACAGCGTGAATGCAAATTTTGTGTGTGGAATTTATGTCCATGTGATTGTTTGATGCCGGTGATAATGGTGTCAAAGAATGACTGCTATAATATATGTGCTCGCTCTGAAATTCTTTCTGGAAGTCTATCCTCCTCCCTATCTAATCTCAAGACCATTCTCTTTTCGCGGGGCCTTGCGCACTGGAAGCGCTTCTTAACGGTTGACACTACGAGAGGCGCTATATAAATGTTTAGATACGATACGATAGCCGGCAAAGCAACGGCCACTGAGTATCAAATTATGAAAAGGCTTCTGTGTGTCAAGAGTAGGCCTACAACTGATTGCTGATTATTGTTGATTATACAGGGTGGCTCAGCATAAGTGCACCGACTTTGCACGCGTATAACTTCGCCAATTCATAACATTTATTTATACTTAATGCATCAAATTACAGGTATTTCACTCTAGTATTAAGATCCAAACACAATTTGTATTGTGTCTTTAGCCTACATTACATAAATCGTGACATAACGAACACCATCGTTTTTTGAGTAATTAGCTACTAATT
>JAQFXW010006035.1:0-10044 GCA_034693945.1 Dendrobaena attemsi | reverse complement strand
GGCTGCGCAATTATGCAAGAGTTCAGGGACCGTCTCAAAACGAAACTGAAATAGTAAACTGAAAATATAAAACGAGGAAGAGATAGGCATTCAACTATTTGACTCAAATATTTTACAGATTCAACGAACTCTTAATATCTTTGTCTTTTAACTCTCACCAAGTTCGAAATGAATCACATTTACATAAGCCCGCATGCGATTTATAGGAGCCTTCAAAAGAGATTACACGCGTTTACACTTAACCAGACTGCAGTCATCCAGAGCCCTAATTCATTGACATAATAGTTAAACTCTAACCACAAGTTACTTAATGGATCTTCCAAAACCTTCACTTAGAAGTACTTTAATAATTATTAATTTCTATAGCGTCTATGTTTAAAGCATCAGGCATCAAACCAAGACCGCATCCAGCCTATGGCGTAGGCTTACATGCATATTTCAAACCGATTGTCATTGTGTAGAGCACGGAATGATACAAAATGAATCTTAAACGAGTTTCTATGTTGTTTTACATTCTACAGAATCGTTCCAGCCTCTGAGTTCAGATAGTATTTCAGATATCCAATTATCCATAATTCTTACAAATTGTTGGGCACGCTACTGATGTCTTGAAATTTGACCAGGCAACCTAAAGAAGCAGTTCTAATGTTTCTTCACCACTGAGTAAGATGTTGAAAATTCTCAGATAACAGTAGATCACATCTGCTGTTGTTTATTATCTGCACTAACAATGTTGATTGAGTCACTTTGTTCAGCGTAGATGGAGTAATTGGGCATCTGCTGTGTGAACATAAAATTCGTATCGTTTCCAGTATTTAATGTTGCGCCATCCACCCTTTCACCAGAAACCGAATTGTGATGGAGTTTAAGAGTCTTGTATTCTTGTTTCTTCTGAAACTGAGCATAGAATCTACAAAGAAGCATTTTCCACAAGTCTCTCTTTCTGCAGACATTTGTCAATTAAAGATACGCGTTTTAAGCAATGAAAGATATGGACACTTCTAAGTTTAGTTGGTAAGCCTTCAAAATACAAATCTAATTGATATTACACTTCTTCAAAATTTCATTGCCGACACAGCATATCTGCATGACAAAGCCTTGCTATCTCATTTGACTGAGGATTGTCATGGAGATAATGATGATCTGTTTGAGACTAATTTTTGGTCAGACAACTTCCACTTCCAGATAAAGTCTCAGCAATGAGTCATAAAGATGTGCATAAGAATTTGTTCATTACACTCTCACTCAAAAAATCTGTAACCAGTACTTCCCGCCTTTCAACAAGGGCATGCACTCTAACAATGCATGAACGAGTTTGGATTGAAAGTAATTCTAATTTGGTGGCAGAAAATGGCGGGAAATGCCTACATGTAATTTTACAATGAGATTCAAACACCCGCTTCGATACCAAAGTTGTCAATACCTGTGAACTCAAGCGTCGATTCGAGCTGAAAACAAATTACAACTGCCTACAGGGTGGGCCAAGAAAACTCCTCTTTCCCAGTATTTCCACCAAAATTATAACTTTTTGTATACAATTTTACAGACCGAAAGGCAGTTGTATCTACGAGTAACTTTCAAATTTCACCAAAATATTTCAAACAGAACATAAGTTATTCAACTTTTAGTGACGTCACCCACTGAAAGTTGCACGCACATATGAACTGCTTTTCAGTTTGTAAATGTTTTTGTATAGATTCGTAGTTTTGACAAAATTATTATCTAAAAAGTCAGGGATCCCTTTTTGGCCCACCTTTTTTGTATATTATAACTTAGTGGGCAAGCGCTTGATTCCGAACTATACCACTATGGCCACACGCCTCACAAGTGTACAGATATTCAGATTTATAGTGCAGACAATCCACTAACATAATTTGTAAGCACTGTACCTTCTTAAATAGACAGCTCCACTGCATATAATTACCAGACAGACGGTCAACGTAAATCCTCCGATCGCAACGATGGCTATAACTGAAATGAAAAGGAAAACTAGTTGGAACGTTAACCTGATATCCCTCTAAGTTACACGTTTCTAAATGAAGCCTTGCCGGATCACTTAATTAAGAGTTAAGACATTATTTGAGTTGAAATTAAGATAAATTCTGAATTTCGCCATCTCGTAAGTTGCTGAACATATTTACTCATCCATCAGCGAATGATACCCGACAGACAAAATTTATTGTTTTAATTGAAACGTAGTGACATATTATAGCCAAACTATAGTCATCACTACAGAGTCAGTTAATGGAAATTTAATACAATTCAGCTCGTGCCAATCATACCAGCCATATTCCCACATATACTTTTGAAGTTAGATGACTTCATACAATCTCCTGTTTTACCTTGCTTGTCGCTGACCACTTCTGACTCGCTTTCTGATTCTGATTCTGTGTTCGAGTCACGGGCTGAATGACCATTGTCTGAAAACGCATGCAAGGTCAGTTCTACACTACTAAGGTAAAAGCTGAATTGTAGATCAGTCGTTCGATTTGAAAAGTACTATAGGACCTACTTAGTGTAAGGTATTTCTTTTAGAAGATCACTGTTATGCAAACGCACAAATTTATGTAAATTTCGAAGGCTACAGGTTTCATTCCACGTTTCCAGACAATCATGCAAGCAGGACACGGTTGAGTTATTACCATACCTAAAGTTACGACTGAATAAGTAGAATAAAGTTATACAGATTCTTTTTTAAATGTATCATTCTCTTCACCTTTCGAGCAGTTTCCCAAGACACCAATCCAGTTCCTTCCATTACAAGTAAGACGCCATGTTTGACGATTTGAGTAGCAACCAATCACAATAGCATCGTCGCTTCTCTTCAACCAAGCATCTTCTGGTGGAACGATATCAGAACAACCAACGGCTGCCACACGAACAAGCACATAACATCATCTAATTGAAACAGAATTAATCAGTAATGAAAGAGCATTTTACAAGTGGTAAGTAGCTTGGTAGACGATTTCATAAATCTGCGAAAGAAAGTGCTTCGAACCTTGGAGTCGTCATTTCACATCTGTCTTCGTAACGCATTAAAGTACTTTTATCATTGGTGAATCAGTTTTAAAGTATTTTAGATATTCAATGCAGTAGCAATTAAAATTAGCAATTCAATTACAAAGGATGGAGTTGTCAGAGCTTCTAAATGAACCAAACCGTAGTCTGCTCTCATCGGCTCTTGAACTGGAAGTTGATAATGGTTACTGCTAACTAAATTCTATAATTTAATATGAAGCTGTAAAAGACATTATTATTTTCTTTATATTTGAAAGAATATGACACAAAACATTTATGAACACATAGATCTAGTGGTTGGGTAGGCCTAACACTACAGTTTCTCACAATAACTTAGATTCAATTGTTTAATTACCTTCAACTTTAAGCATAAATTGCACGTCGTTGTCGGACTTTTGTGGCTGATTAGAAGAGTCGAAGACGATTTGAACGACATTTCCAGTCGACAAATGCAATGCTTTCTGTCGACGTTCTCCAGTTACACAGATCGATGCGTTGCGCTTTATTGACTTATCGACAATTAAGCCATGACTTCGACAGAGCTGTTTACCTCTTTCTGGATTTGAGCCAGAAGTTGAAGCAGTGAAATCAAAGAGACTGATGTTGATTTTCTGACCAACGGGTGCTTCTAGAATCCATGGCTGAGATTTTGTTCCACAGATTCTTTGACTGGAAGATCCACTTAATAAATAGACGGGAGTTTTAGCTGTGATCACTGTACAAGAACGATCGCCATCTACAACTAAGTGGACAGATAGATCTATCTTAAAGCGCTGAACAATAATTATTGTTTATGCTATAGAGCTAGTTTTGTTATTGACCTCCATAAATCTGCAAATGGCTTTAGACAAAAGGTCAGTTGAGTAGACTAATTCAATCCATTTATTGATGAAATAAATAACCTAACTCATAGTAGTAGGCCTCATATTATTTAACGACATAGATTCATGGTCGATCACTTGTGAACTGTCATATAGGCCTACGCGTGAAAGTCGGGTCAGACATACAGTATACTACAATACTACATTGTAGAACAGATATAGAATACACTTTCGTTAAGAGGTCAGGCGATAGCATAGTTGACTCAATATTCAATAACATGATTTGGTGTGACGTGTGAGGAAATACATTCCATCATCAAACTGTGCCACTCAGTAGTTCCTCATTAATGAGTTGTTGGTCGCGGTTACATCGCTTCAATACCATTCAACAGCAGCTGCTATGGTCAGTAGTCTACGTGTTACGAAGTAGGCCTATAGATTTTGTTCAACATCTCTGCGATTTCCGCCAAGTGTCCGCCAAGCCAGAATCTCTCCATAGATATAGGCCAACGAACGGAGTTTGGGTTCCGCTTATGCAGGGCTTCCAAGTTCCGAAAAAAGTTGATGACCTTTCTTTAGTCCCAACTTCCGAAAATGAATTTATCGTATCCGCCCCAAAATTTGTTTGAGTCATCACCTTTCTTTCTCAGCTTAAATATATTGCTCAACCTCCCATAACGCTAAATAATGCCTGGGTCTAACAAGTAAAAAATCCTCCAAAAATCCTTAGCTCCTGATAAACTTCGCACCGTGGGCCCATTCTCTTACTACTCAACTGCCTATATTTTAATCATGATCGAAGCATAGTCTGCAGGGTCATCTCTAAGCATTCTATTCAATCACTTCATGAAAGACGAACCAGAGGCGCTCGTGGGTATAAAACAACGTATACATTGGCAAATGTCCGAATCTTTAGAGTTGAAGTATAGTAACATCGCATTAGATACTGTTCTTTATTTATTCACATATTTGCATAGCGCCCATTGAAGAAAACTACTCAGAGGCACTCCCAAACCAGCCTCGGGATAGAGTGCAGTCTGAAGCGAAGTATAAAATGAACCTGAAAAGTCTATTGGTAGTAAACGGAAGCTAAAAGTAAACGGAAGACCATTCCAAAGTGCAGGACCAACAATGGAAAATAGGGTGATAGTTCTACTGCGCAATAGAAGTCCGAGACTAAGGGACTAAAACTTTCCCATGGGCAGTCGAACGGAGATCAACTCGCCCCAAATCTCTAATATAAGGTGGAGCCATACCCAAAAGTGAGTTCCAGATCAAGACAATAACTCTTATTGACTTTCTTTCTTCTTAACATTAACAGCAACTTGTTTCGCTTACGTGTATGCCATGTTGAAATTGCACTACACATCTACACTGTAGGTCAGTGGTTCAATTGCTAACATTGATGTAAACGACAACTAACTTACCGTTGATACATTCATAGCTGACTTCCAAGTAAACAGTTAGACCAGGATGGCAAGGTTTGATATTCTCTGAAGCGATATCCGACCCTCGAGCTTCGCACTCCGCTATTCCAGAACACTTGCGATCCAATATATTCAAGACATCCGCCGAGCATCCTAGGTAGCGAGGATCTTCCCCCGCGAGCAGTTTAAACGCATCAACCTCCTCAGCAGTTACGCATCGTCCAATTCTCATTCGTCCATAGGTGGCGCTTTTCATAAGGATTACCTCATTCCTTGGACATTGTGGATGAAACGACTCCAGCATACAGTAATCCTGCATTGCAGCTTAACAGAATTTAAAATAGCTTTCGTATACACTTCAGTTTAAATAAAATAAACAATAATGATACAATTAAATGGTTACCATTCACTTAACTTATATAGGCCATACCGTCCAGTTTGTGAGGACTATCTTGGCTCGTGACACGTGTTCAGTTATGCCTAAAGGTAATTGTGGCATAAAGTTTCATAAACGGCATGCACTCTTGCGAAAGAACACTTTAGGCTTTCCATGGTCAATTAGCACAATCAATGGTAATTAGTTTTTACTTCCTGCATAGTTATCAGCTCCTCTGGTATTGTACGAATGAACTTGTGACATATGCTGAAAATAGTTAGCAAATCTTAAGGGGAGAATGTTGTTTCTAAATTTATACACTAAGATCAGAATTGCAAGTTTGGTTATATCATAATTTGTTAGTATCATCAATGAATAGAAAATCGGATTTGTATGTGCAATATAATGTGAATGGGAAATTAAACGTATTGCTGCTTATTTAAGTACTTGGTCTAATTTAACTGTTCTATGAGGAGATGACCAGACTGATGAGCAATATGCAATATATGGTTCCAATAATGTGTGGTATAATTGCTTTAGAGTAACTTGGTATAATTTATAGCGATTGATTGATTGATTGATTGATTGATCGATTGATCGATTATTAAGCGAACTAGGCTACAATAATTATGTTGATTCTTAAAATTTCAATCGTCTGGGTTCTTGTCCAAATTAACTGATTTATCGCGAAAGGGCTATTCTCGCCAACAGTAATATCTATCTATTTATAATTTATATAGGGTTTTATAGGCCTAGCTTACTTGTGTAACTAATAAGACAGAGAGAATGAAAGATGATAGGCCTAGGCCTAAGCAGGAAGTCAGACCACAAACTTGACAGAAAGGGTGTAGAGTACATCTCAGGCAATGCCAAGCAATTTCAAATGCAGTTCCATTATATAAGGGGGAGGGGGACATGGGTAACATTATTGTAGTTCCAAGTGCATCAGAGCATTCATTAATTACAGCACTGGTGTCTATACCACTATTGCAGAGATGACGCCCCTCGTGTGACCATGGTATAAAGGCTGAGCCATTACAACGCCATATCTACACATATCCGCTATAGGCGAATACATAATAGCCTACGCGTATATTATATACGAATATACAAGTATATACCATGTATTTTCTACACACTATCTCAGCCCAATCGAGCACCGTCACTGGTCGTTGTCAGACTATAATAATAATAGTCCGTGGGGAAAGTATAGTACATCTCTGCCAATACAGCCACGCTTACGTGGTTCCATAAGGCACTGTCTTGGTACTACTAAGTAGGCCTATATAGGCCTACTATTAACTGATGAATAATTGTAAGCGACAAGATAGAATCGATTTATTTTTGGTCTATTCTGAGAGCTTTCTCGTCAGAAATGTTGTTCGCTGGTTCTTAAGCGCATAACATAAGTTCTGCGTATCAGCGAACCACTCGGATTCGCTGGCGCGTTTGTGTTCTGAGAATTACTCAGGACATCACCAGCAGACACGCGCTATAGCAACATAGGCCTATCGCTGCTGCAGTCCTCAGCTCGTCGAGCTCGAGATCTGCATTGGACACTTTCATGAGATTCACACCTATTATGATGAGGTCCTCTTGACGTAACCTCTGACGTTTCCTCAGATATTGAACTCTGACCTTGGTAGACTTAGCCTTCTCGGAGTTACTTCAATCAATAAGTCACGGCCCTGGTAGTGTACGTGCTGTCGGTGCTGCAATCCGTGCATGTCAATACCCGTAGGCTAAGGGATTCGCCCTTATAACAGGCCTAGGCCTACTGTTCAAGTTGATTGAATAGGGGCATCGACCCCGGGTATAGAGATTCCGGCTTCGCCCTTATAGCAGGCGTCCATGGTAGGGGCCGATGTAGCCTATAATTATAGCCTAATAGCAGACTCCGATTTATCAGGAAAATGCCTGTAATTGAAAAGCAATGTTAAATTAGTATCAATCACTCAATAAATAATAATTTATAGGCCTATAGCAAGACCTCTACTCAGAGGCGCTCCCAACCCAGGCCAGGTCCAAAAGAAAAATCGGCAACCCAGAGAAGCAGAGGCCATTGCATGGCGAAAAGCTCACATAAATATAGGATGGAGCTTGAGAGAAAGCGAAACGCCGGGCAACAGAAAAGTCTCTATAGAAAATGAATGCGCTGCTAGGCTACATAATAGGCATCTTTGTGTTCTTTCTCAAACACCATAAGTGTTGTATACAGGTTGTGTTGTTTTGTAGACATATTAGGCTACCCGATGCTACCCAATATAAGCCTACCTAGACTATAGGCCCTACTCTTCGTTTTGTGTCAAATAGGCCTACAGTCAATGCTATAACATTGATAGCCTAATTTATTCGGCTAATAGGCCTATTGTTAGTTCCATTTCTTGATTCCTTCTCCTCAACGATTTCACTTGAAGCATCCACCAATTGAATTTGATAGAAGCGACACAATGGACGTAAATTAATTATGCCTATTAAGACTTTGCCTATAGGTCTACATTATGTACGTTGAAACGTCACAATTATAGGCCTATGCGATACCTGCACAATGTAATAAGACAATAGAAAATAGGCCTATTGCGTGCAATAGCTAGTTAATAGGCCGAGAATCCGCCGATGTAGGCTTGCAGTAGGCCCATAATTATAGGTGTCTACTTGCATTATCCGCATAGGATTATTTTTAAGCTTTTCCATGGCTAGAGTCCAGCGGCCAAGTGCTCTAGGACTAGTCTTGATTCGTGATGTTTAATACCTTGTCGCAAATAGGCCTTACATGTACTTAGGGCCTAATTGCTTATTCGTAATCTATTCGTAATCTGGACATTCTAAAGCGCTATAAGCTACTGTAAAGGCCTGGTGCATGTTCACGAGCTAATTCACAGTGTTAACTGTTTGAAAAGGTTAGACTTCAATTTTAACGGATAGCTGCCAAGTCATGGAGTGATAGCTACACGAGACTTCTCAGGATCCGATTGGGACCTATAGGCCTAGGCCTCAGTGGCAGTATATAGCCTAGGCGTACTTCAAAGGCTCAGAATGGAAAGCGTGATGCTTGGAGATATTTTGTATTTCTAGAATGCTATGCGTTCGCGTGGATTTCTCGTATTATCGTGGTATAGGCCTATCCTGTATTTGTACTTGTGTATTTGTATATTGCCTCTTACAGACACTGCTACTCAGAGGTAGTCTCGACTACAACCCGCAGGTATGTCAGAGTTTTACACGCCGAAGCCAGCGAAGCGTTTAAGCACGTGCGAGTGAAGGACTTGCTAAAGTTCCCTACGCGGTGGATGGGATTCGAACCTGAAACCCTTCGGTTGCAAGGGGGCGACCTTCATCACTACACTACCACACTCCATCCTGTAGTTCCTCAAAGGTAGAGAATGGAACGTCCCTCAGCCATGTCTTCCGATTTGTGCGAAACCCCATCACGATGATTTGGTTTGGAGGATCTTTTCGGGAAAATATGGTGTAGGCCTATACAGATTTGTTAATCTCTATGTCCAGCTTGACTTTAACTTTTTAGTTGCAATTATAGCGGTATAATTATTAGTGCAATTTGTAACCAAACAACTAAGTACAAGTAACAGCAAAAGACACTCTGGAAATTTTCTACTTAAACAGTAACAGATTTATTATTCATTGTGAAAACAGTCATGAAATAAAGGTATGAAAAACTTAAAGAAGACTCAATTCCATAAAGCCAAAGTACTTCACAGAATCAAGACTAGGTCTACAAGCCTGGTGCCTGCATAACATGTCATCATTGCATCAACACACACCTAAAAGAAACCAAATCAAGTACTTTGCAACAATAAACTTTAAAATAGTCAGTTACAGCCTGATACAAAACAAGCAATCATGTCGATGACTTAGAGAAGTACGCAAAGAAGAGGAAAGAGAGAGATAATTCTGCTAAGCCTACATCACATCAACTTATCAATCAAGTATTGCCGAATACAGAATATGCAGACAATTCAATCTACAGCTAACTATACAACGAATAAAAACAGGCAACAGATAATGATCACAAAGCTCAAAATTCTACGCTAAAGCTACTTCGACTCGACGCGTAGAAGTTCATTTTAAAGTTGTCAATGTTGGAAATATTTCTGTAGTAGACATTGATCCACAGCATATAACAACGCGTCTAGATCATTCGACTGCCACTAGATGGCACAGGAAAAATATCGCTCTATCTGGAGTCATTTTACTGATGATGATCAGAGCTTGGAATGTGTGCGATTCCCTTTGCACAAAGCATCGAGTCATGTACAACAATTCTCTGATTAGACGTTACCACTGCAGAATGACACAGCGTATAGCATATCTCTGTCTTCGACCAGGTTCAGACTCCGGTCGTCCACTCGAATCGACTCAATGCAACCGGTGAAACCGACGT
>JAQFXW010006034.1:0-10046 GCA_034693945.1 Dendrobaena attemsi | reverse complement strand
ACTTTTCCTGACTCCGGTATTGAACTCGGTTGGTCTGCACTTCACGCCAGCTCGTTACCATTGCTCCACGGCCCCTAATTGTAATGGGTTGCACACAGGATGGGATGCCAAGCATGTTGATGTAGAATAAATATCTCTGGTTATTTTCATCAGGAATTGCTGATGAGAGCGTGAAAAGAGTAGAAATTGTTTGCATGATGTGTAAACTTGATTAATTTGGGAAGAGTCTTGTGTTCGAGAGTAACTGACAGCAGTCTATAATAGTCATTTTTGTCTTCCTGACGCTAAGATGAGGATTCTTTTATCATGATGCTTTCCTGTTCTAAATAAACTTTCAATTTGCCCTGTGACCGGTTCGGATGCTGTATTGAGTCTGATGAAATTGTTTCTTGCACTAGTTGCTCCCATTGCCATCTGTTTGACCTTGATTCTAGCTCAGGAGAATTGACAAGACCCTGCTGTTGTTCCACTTCTGCTTAAACTGTGCACAATCCACATTCCGTTGTCCATGTTAATGTGGCTGATGATAGAGAACTTGGCATAAGCTAATTAGAGCAAAGTAGATGTACTACCAGTGTATTGGGCTGTCCGGGATTGCCTAAAACACTAGTGCCAAATGCACCGGAGCAAGTGCAAAGTGCATGCACTGTTTTTGCTTAAGTAGGCCATTCTCTACCTAACTAAAGCCCTGCAGTTTATCTGCATTGCCATACGATTGGTCATTTACGGGTGCAAGAATGACGTGCGTTTATAGAGGGTGGTGAATGTTGTGGCCCTTCCACCCGGCAACTGATTTTCGATTACCATTTGCGTTTGTTTGGGCTGCCCATACTTGTATAGAACGAACTGGATTGCATCAGTGCTGCACGCGATCGCTCGGTGATGTTTTCTCACTGACATGAGGGCTTTGGTTATTAGACTGCACGTTTTCACAATCAACACTCGGCGGCTGCTAGGTGGCAGGGCGGCCGCTAGGTGGCAGCACGTGCACATGACAGATTGGATGCAGATAAAACTGAATTTACGACTTTTTTCTTTCCCTTTGGCAATGGATGGCATGCAAAATTTATGAGACTTAGTTGAGCCGGACATGTTGCGACCTTGCCAACGAGTACGATACATGTGTCGCCATGACTGCATCTGTTTTGTTCGTATCAATCATATCGTAGTTTAATGTGACACTCGATTCGTGTCAGTCGAGAATTGAATCAATATTGTGCATGTAGAATCCTGGTTTTTGCTGAGGACCAGAGTCTCGGGTGGGATCTTGACCTTGTCGTCTGCGTGTAGCTAGACCGAGGAGGAGACTGTGCCCATCGGCTGGCCATGCAGGCGAGCAAGATATTGGTTTTGAATTAGAACGCTAATCAAAGTACAGAGCTGATAATTGATACGAGCCTGGGGTCGGTTTCAGTGCCTCTGATAATTTGCCTGTTGGTAGGGAGGGTGCATCGAAAGCATTGCCCTTTGAGTTTGATCAGATCTGCCCTTGGGATAACCTTAGCTCTCGAGTACTGATTGTGTCGGCTTGATCGTTGCTAAGCTGAAGGAGAATCGGAAGGCAATCCTATAATGCCATTCTAATTTATGAATTGTGTAAATACTGCTTCCTTGCTGCATCCATGTGTGTGTGTGTGCAGGTGTAGATTTATTGAACACTGTTCAGATTCATGAACGACAATAAATCAATAGGTCTGAACTTGGAAAATAAAAGATTTTTTTTCATGTTACATCAGTGATAGCAGAGCTGCACTAATAGTTGAAACACATTGAAAATATTTAATGAGATGAGATTTAATGGCTAGAGGGGACATCTGGTGATTAGATTCAGACTCAATGGCGCTGCAGTTTTCCATACATTCCATTTTTTATTAGGGAATGACCGGATATGATTTTTCCCACCGGATACCGGATCCGGATAGTTGGCCCAAAAATTTGCGGATCCGGATCCGGATATCCTCGCTTACAATGTCTAAGCTTCTTGTGAGTCTACCGTTCTATCGTGGGGTCCGTGATTAAGTATTACTTATTGTGACTTAATTACTTATTAAGTAATTGGGTTATAATAAGTGTAAGGTCTAAGGGACCTAGTTCTACTAAACCATTGTATCCCTACTTTTATGTTTATCATATAAAAGAGACTATTGATTATGACACTGATAACTCTGCCAAACACCATGCATGAGACCCTATAGCCCAATGCATAGCAAATATGCTAAACTGGTGCTATATAAATACATTAGGAACATTGAGGGGGCTAGTTCTACTAAACCATTGTATGCTTATTTTTATATTTATCATATCAGAGAAAGACTATTTGTTTATGACACTTATAACTCTGCCAAACACCATGCATGAGACCCTATAGCCTAATGCATAGAAAAATATGCTAAACTGGTGCTATATAAATACAATGGGAACAGTGAGGGGGCTAGTTCTCCTAAACCATTGTATGCCTATTTATATGTTTATCATATCAAAGAAAAAGACTACTTGATTATGACACTTATAACACTGCCAAACACCATGCATGAGACCCTATAGCCTAATGCATAGAAAAATATGCTAAACTGGTGCTATATAAATACAGCAGGAACATTGAGGGGCTAGTTCTACTAAACCATTGTATGCCTATTTTTATGTTTATCATATCAAAGAAAGACTACTTGATTATGACTCTTATAACTCCGCAAACACCATGCATGAGACCCTATAGCCTAAAGCATAGCAAATATGCTGATCTGGTGCTATATAAATACATTGGGAACAGGGGGGTTTATTTTCCATTTAATATTTAGACTAATAGACTAAGACAGAAGTCTCTGCAGAAGAGAGTAACTGATTTATGTTTTTATCAATAATATTAATTTATTGATATTTGGATTTGGTAAATTTTTTGCTACAAGTATTTGCAAACCCGGATAGTGCCGGATACCACTTTTTGCTTAAATATTAAATCTATTTTATGTAGATCCCATAAGTGTGTTTGACACAATATCTGGAAGTTGTTTTTCTCAACTCTGAATGACAATGTTTATCATAATATTGCCAGTAGCTTTCTTATTGATCAATGTATGCTGTATAACATTACCATATTGTCTAATAAGTTAGGCTTACAATGGTATGGATCTGTTGATTATTTTGCTTAACAGTGTACTTGTCGAAAGGATATGGTGCGATTCAGCATGAAGTGCTTTGTGCGTCGTTATCAGCCAGAGCTGCTGGATCTCTTTGAGCAAAACAAGGATCTGGCTCCTCACCCAGAAGATGAATATGTTAAGATACATGGCCACATTGGCCAGAAGAAAAGGAAGGGCATCGGACAGCAGATGTTTCCTGATCCAGATTACATTATATCTGAGTAAGAGCCTCAACCTTTATGTCTGTAGCTTCTGCAGTGTCATTATATTGTAAAAACCACACAGTGATAGACGGTAGTCTCAGATGAAACCTTAATAAAAGTTGTAACAAGAAGAGACTTGATCAGCGAACCAGAAAAGTAAATCTACAGCAAAGTCTTAGATTTGACCTTAAGTGACTAACAATACTTTATAAAAGGTACTGTACTAAACAGTAAATTCCAAAGCTTTGAACCAGAATTCCTAAAGAGCCCAGTGCTTTCCTTGTCAGGTAAAGCTCAAGTCAGACCATTCATAATACTTTGTGACAATATTAGGATGGAGCTACAAGGGATAGGTTGACTGATTTAAATGTAACACCTTGTGAACGATTGATTGGCAATCACGTGATTCATGTCAGTTATGTAACGCCTTCTACAAACTGTGTCTGTTTTGTCATTTTTGTGTGGATTGCATAAACTAAGCATCACTTTTAAAACATAACATGTCATAATTAGTTCGCTACTTCTGTGGGTGTTAATAAAAATTCCAAATACAGTTATGTAAAGTAACTCCACATGTTGTACTTTTCTATGTAACAGCTATACTCTGACATATAAAGTTATTAATTAATGTATCAGCAAGTGCTTGCTGTTATGTAACTTCTATTTGATGTTTTTTGACCATGTCCTATGGTTAGTTTTCTGTTATGTGTGTAATATAAAAGTGTACATTGATTGCTACAGATTCTACGCTGCAAATTCTCTGTTAACAGAGTTATTTGATAGCAAAGCTGCCGACCATCGTTTTGACAATCCTCAACACCAAGTGACAATAGCCAGTTGATTCTTTTTGGCAGGGATGGAATTAAAAAAAGTATTATAAAATTATGTTAGGGATATTATATATTCTACAGTCGATACAGAAATGGTTATTGGATTTATTATTTTTCAACGGTAGTTTGTACTTCACTATGAGATTTAACAAATTCTTCGAGTTACTCTACATTTTTTTAATGCCTTGTTTTTCCTTTTGTCAGAGGCTACTCTGAGTAAATTTGTCATTCATAGATTATTATTGCTTTTATTTTATATACTCTTATTTGCTTTCCAGTCCAGAAGAGAGAAAATACCGACTCAGCATCATTGCCAAGCGAAATCCGGTAACAAAGGGATTTCGTGGATCAAAGAAAATTGCTCAATTATCATTCAATGAAGAAGATTGCTTGGATGATATCAAGCGGGAATTGGATCAAAGTGAACAATTAGACGAAGCCGCAGACCACATCCCAAAAACGAAAAACTTTGACGTATTTGATGAGTCAACTATTGAAACTGACTTTCTAGACTTCCAGTCTGAAACAGGTGAAAACTGTGAAAGTCAGTCCATATCTGCACCCCCAAAAGTACTAGACACTGCACAACCAGTCTCCAAAATGGAAAGTACTCTCAGTGATCGAATTCAGTTTGATTGTATACTAGACAATCACAGCAATATACAACCTTTGCAACAGCGCATAAGCGTGTCACCAGTCCACAAAATGCAAACTACTGTCAATGATCGAATTCAGTTTGATCCTATACAAAAGGAAACTGTTAAAGAGCGTGCAGTAGAGACTGAAAAGGTGCTTGGTAATTGCAAAACAAACAAACCTTTTCAGCACACTGGATTTCTCGATGCCTTCATGCATCATATTCTTAATTCTAATAAGCTGAAGCAGCAACTTGAGGATGATATTTCCTATCAGGCAAGAGTTCAGAAGATACAGAAGACGCGAGCTGTATCTGCTACGCCAAGTCATCGAGCAGCACACAACACTTCTGGAGTCATAAAAGGCTCCAACACAACATTTCCACAGTCCAGCAGTATGAGTCCAACTTTTAAGATGTCTGTCCAAGAGGAAAGCAAAACGACATTGATGCATGAGAAATCTTGCAGACAAGCTGCAGTGGAGGCTGTTGTCAGTGGTGTGTCTACGTCAGTCTCTGTGCCTGAAGTAAAAACATTTTCATCAATGATAGCTTCAGACACTCATAGAAATGTAACAGTTGTAAGTTCTTTGCCAGCCTCTGATGTCAAGATTGCAGGACTTTCTGGTGTTAACTGTCAAAGCTCAGGTCTGACATTTGAAGTTGTGTCTACCAGAACTGGGAAAACGAAGAAGTTGACTAAAAGAAAGAAGAAAGATGGAGCGCCTCAACATTTGTTATCTACCCAAGTGCTTGCTGATGAGCCGGAGGTAGTTGCAAAATTGATTGGGGCAGAAAAAAAGAAGAGACAAAAAGCGGTGAAGAAAAGTATACCACCATCAGAATACAGGAATCAGACGTGTTCTATCCCAATTTCAATGATCTGTTCTTCACTTGCACCAACTGGAATGCATTCCACTGAGCCTTCATCTTGTCCACAGTTACATGGACCAGCTCCAAAGAAAACCAAACGTAGCCAACCGAAGCTAAACTTCTTGGTTACGAGTAACTCTACATTTAGCAATGCCAGTTCATTTCCACCTTGGACGCATTATGCAGAGCGCAAGTCGTTGTCACAATCTCAGCAGTCAGCATCGCCAGGAAGTCAATATTTTGCAGTCCAGGCTGAAGCATTAGACTTGACTGTCACCAACAGAAGTACTAGGCAACCATTTGACGTGCAAACTATACCTAGAGGGCAAGTTCCAGTCATAATGAATTCTGTCAGCATCCATCCTGTGCGGTCACCGATTCAAAGGTTTTCTTCATCAAGCAAATCAATTGTTGCATTGAGCAATATGTCTGGAAAATCATCTCAAATGCAGTTGACTGGTGGTTTTGGGGTTCGGAACTTTCCACAAAGCCCTAATAATAATGCTATTAGGTGCAGCTCTGCTTTAACTAGCGTATCTCCAGTTTACTGTTCCAATTCTAGTGCTACCACCTCAAATTATGTAAATATTCTTCGTCATCATGTGTCACAGCCACATCAAACAATCTCTTTGGCACATGGGTCGTTAGTTCCATGTTCTCGTCAGTCGTCAACTGCTCGAAAGAAGCATCGACCGCAACGACAACTTTTCGAAACATTTCTATCGTACGTTGGTCAATCACAGGATTGTAATGCGACTGCTGTGAACAGCTGTAGTAGTGATGTCACGGGCATCTCGAACATTGGCCCTAGTCATTCCAAGGGAGCTGCTGTTCAGGTGAAGACTGTTGCACGTTTGCCAGCACCATCTGTGCTTCAGAAGACAATTCAGCGGTTTCAGGGCATCCTTCCTCCAGCAACCACCGTTGTTTCGTCGACTTCCACCATGCCTTGAATAGTCTTCTTGCTGGTAGCTGTGTAGTGGCTACCAGTGGTCCGCAAAATGAATGCTAATGAATGCTCGATCACCAAATTTGATTGAAATACATCAGATTATACGTTTCTGATATCTTTGTATCGGTCTGACATTTAGGCAATATTGACTGATCAAGCTAAGTATGTTACACTTGAGTCTGAAACTGTGGCATTAGACTAGAAATTATGTGAGGTTGTTCGTACTAGAATCATTGTTTTGTGATTGTGCATTGGCAGATTTTTTACTGTGCCATCTGGTACAGCATGGCAACAATGTGCTATTGTGCTTGTTTTGTGGCAGTTCTCTGCATAGATGAACTAAAGCAACAATGTCATAACAAATACTGCATGCAAGATCTAATTTAAAGTTTACTCTAATCATATGTTACAGTTTTGGAATGTCATGTATTAAATTTATAATTTGTATTGATTGATACCTTTGTGGGTCATTGCATAATTAGTCGCGCCAAAAATTACCGTTTTTGACCCACCCACCTTGTCACGCTTAGTCACGTTTCCCCATACCCACCCACCTGCCATAGCATAACATATTTATTGTATATTATGGATAAACCATATAAACTTGAGTACCTGTGGCCTAGGTTCCTTGATGTAAATAATTGTCTAGAATATTCATTTTTATACATTTTCGAAAATTAAAAATGATTAAACTTAAACTTTTAACTAATGCTCAAATAGATATTTGCTATATAGGCCTACATTGTAGTTGCTGTGAACTTAAGCCTACTGAGTCTACATGGGTACTTTGGGTAGTGCACGATTAGGCTAGGCCTACTCTAATTTCAATTCAAATCATATCTAACAGGGATGGTTTGTTGTAAAGCAATTCAACACAGAATTGAAGCAATTGCAAGTATTAACATTACCATAATTGTATTATTAAAAAATTATTAATTCGATTTTAGTGTCAGATGACTATAAGCCTAGCGATAGGTTGTAGACATTGCAGTCAACGAGGTAATAGAAGAACTGCTGAACCACCATTACGTTGATAATAACTTCCGGGTAGAATTACAATAGTGCTGTATCCCTGTTCGTCATGTTCGATGACCACAAAACTTGATACAACGCATGTAGGGCCTTATTGAATGTTAATTTAAAATTCATTAAAAGGGGTTTACGTCACCTTCAGCTTGACCCACCCCCTCATGTTTCGTAACGTTTCCATGGACCCAACCCACCCACGAGCATGGCGTAATTATGCAATGACCCCTTGCCCTACTCAATGAAACATTGAAGTTTGTGATTATTATAGAGAATGAGTATTTTAAAACGGGGGTATTTAAAATGGATGGAGGTACATGTATTAAATATGACAGTTATTTGTGACATAATCTGACGCTTTTAGGCCTATGTCGGCCTACATCAAAAATGACATTTTCGTTCCACGATAAAGAGAAGTTTCCCTTTAAAACAAGCCATTTTTTGGTCCGATATTTGACGAAGTTACGAATATTTTAATCTGATAAGACTTCCGAAATTTGGACATTGCAGTTTTGAGAAAACACGATGTAAAAATAGTCTCGATTAAGCCGTACCAATCGTCTCTAAATGACCAATAAAAGGTATGCTAGGTTTCTTGTATTATTTATTATGTCTACTAGATATTCTGAATGCTTCATTATGTTGAAACAGCGACACAATAATTAAAAATCGTAATCGCGGGAGTATATAACCATGATATTCGATCAATTGTTAGGTGCTCTTTGGCCGGTCAGGCAATGAGGCACATGATCGCTTTAGTTCCGTGTCTACTCAAAGTACCGCTATATTCGTCCAAAGTTCTTGAACTTGTGCTAACTAATGTTTGTTTATGTGATCAGCATTGTCTAAAAGAAATGTCAGGCTGTCAGATTATAGGTGTGAAACGTTATTTGAGATGTGTCAACGATTTGATAATGACAGATTTTGACACTTTAAGAAGAACTAATATTCGCATATAAAATTACAAAAGAAATATTTCTAGACCAATTTTAGGTGTAAAACTTGGTGGTAAACGTAGATTATATGTTGTACTATACGAAAATGCAGAAAAGTCAAAATTTTATATAGCACCTCTTTAGGTGCTCTTGCACCTCTGCTTCACTAAAATCGACTTTATCTCTTAATTAACAATCCCGACATAAGCCTGATAGTGTCAGATTCCCTCACATTTGCTAGTTGGAAAGCAATTCTATTTCGAGGTTTTCTGACTTCCGAACTGTTCAATGTCTAATTGTCCTTTCATTTGTAGATTTATATAGCACCTCATCAAGTGCTCAGAGTTGCTCACAACCTAGAGAATAGAAGGCCGAGTTGACCTTTAAGAGAGTAGCTCTTCTTCATGTCCGAGTTTTACCATTTGTCTCTGTTACAATGCACAATACACTGTGTCTGAGTAAGAAAAACTTTGACATAATTATGTGTATCAATATTTGTACTTTATGAAAGGCCCGTGTCAAAAATTACATCATAAAAATGTTGAATTACACAATTTAAAAAACAAAACTGTTAGAAGATGGCATTAATGGGTGTACAGAAAAACAAACATTATGGTAAAGATGTTCAGACAAGGGTAAGACATAGGTGGTATCAAGGTGCTTCTAAGAGAAATTGATTTTACGAGATCTGACAGCCGACTCTCTCACTGGTCCTAAGTACTGTTGTAGGCTGAGAACTGTGTGGAAAAGTTAAAGTATCCAACAAGTACAAGGGCATATTTTGAGTCAAGAAGACAATTCACAGCCGCATCCGACTCTAAAGGGAATCAGTCGAGAGATTTTTTAAACTTCCGAGAATGAAGCAGTCTGGAAATACCTTTACCTAAAGCGTCATAAGAAACGTTGAGAGACAGAATTAACATTACAAGCATGCACTTTTTTATTCATGCAAATACCTTTACCTAAAGCATCATAAGAAACGTTGAGAGACAGAATTAACATTACAAGCATGCACTTTTTTATTCATGCAATGACGTCATTATTGAGATAACTTGGAACTTCTATATTTTAACCAATACTAGCTTATTATATATCGAGATTAAAGCGGTATCAAACATTTTTAAATCTTAGTTAAATCTAGATTTCTAGTCTTTACACACAGTTTAACCACAAACTGTGTAAAACCTCTGCGGTAGGCCTATGTCAGATCATGGTTGCATATGATTATGCGTAATAAATGAATAGTTGTTTTCATATTTACTATAGGGGGTTCAGTTTTATCGGACGTGGTCCGGCTTTCTCCACTTTAATCTGTACTCAATTCTGCTGCTTGACTGATTGCCCGTCTTTCTCGATTCTCGCACATCTCTGCATATATGTCTGAACATCTTCACTGGCTTCCCATCTCTGCACGCATTCAATTCAAGGTTCTTACCCTGGTGCTCAAATCCCA
>JAQFXW010006033.1:0-10046 GCA_034693945.1 Dendrobaena attemsi | reverse complement strand
GACACCGCATCACCGCATCATCGCATCACCGCATCATCGCATCACCGCATCATCGAAAGATCGAGTATTATTGTTTAAAATATGATGTGATATTAACGGAATCACTGTTTGGTGCCAAATTGTGCGTTGTAAAACGATGGAATGAATACAAGCACAAATCTGGAGCACACTTTTTTTTATACTTTTCTCAGTAACCTATAAAGATCAGGGGCCCGTGACTGCATTCATAGGGGCCCATGCAGATTTCCTGTCGGCGGGCCTGCCTATACGGCCCTACAGTCTAGTTTTGTATGTGTTTGGCATTCAATAAAAGTGACTACTAGCCTACTACTATAGGCCTACTACAATTTCAGCAGGTCGCGTCAGCTATAGGGTAGGCTAGTAGGAATTATTTAGGAAGTTGAAGAATATCCAAGCAATTCAATTTAGCATATTTAGGGTTTACATTTACAACATTAAATTCTAACGAGATAGGCCTTGAGATCTTTTAGATAGAATGCCGAGTAGATTAGCGAATTAGGCCTAGGGCCTATAACCACAGGGCCTTATAATTGCGCACGTGCATTTGAGGCAATCTTAATTGATTATAGGCCTGCTAGGCTAGTATAAGCGTATGTTGTAGTTTAAACTATTAAGGCCTATTAGTAGTTAATAAAGGAAAATCACAAAGGTCATGATTAATTCAGTTAGGGCGCCGGCCTACAACTTCCGACCGATGAACCTGTAGGGCTAAGGCTTAGGCCTATAGGCCTACACTGACCTACAGAAATAGACCTATATTAGACCTTTAGTCCCCTAGCTAGGCATAAATAATTTTTTTATCAAATTAAAGTTCTAATTCTGGGGGTGGAAAAATTATTAGTTATTAGGCATAAACTAACTTAATAAGGCCTACCAAAATAACTTTATAGAAAATGTTAATTTCGTTTCTCTGAGTTTGTTTCTGGTTCCCAGCTTCGATAGGTCTATATAGAATGCAAGCTGTCTTGCAACAATGTAAGCACAGTAGGCCTAGCCTATATAGCCTATAATTATATAGGCCTGCTGTACATTGTTTAGGCCTACACTGCGATGCCAGTCTCATGTGGCCCGCATCCAGTAAGCCTTGCTTTTATAATACCTATACTGGCCATACATAATTATGCTACGAAGACATCTCCAAAACAATTGATCTCATTCCATTTAAATAATTTCCAAAATATTTTAATCCATTATGTCTTGCATAAGTATTCGCTCTTGCAGTCTTTGTAAAGACTAAGCATTCACAAGCATAAACAGCGTAGGCCTATTACTAAGCCTACAGAGCCCTATAGACATAGCCTATCTCTTCCATAACTGCCATTTTTAGATAATAATTGTAACAGCTATGATCTGTTAATTGATGAATCAATTTTACATTTTATAGGATCTGCATCTCTCTTTATTCTGAGCAAAGTGCGATAATGTTGCTGAAGAAATTCATTCGGTCATCATCATGGTGTAGATCGACGTATAGGCCTATTGATATGCCAACATAGGCATATGTACGTATATACAGTGTGTTTTATAGAAAAAGTAGCCCCTTCGATTTTTGATAATATTTTGATCAAAAGTAGAAATTTGTGAATAAAATTTTACAGGATGAAAGGCAATTCATATTTACGTATAACTCTCAAATATCACCGAAATATTTCACACAAAGCAAAAGTTACTCAACTTTTAGTGACGTCACCCACAGATTTTTGATGGTTCAGAAACGTTTAACAGGTTTTTGCTAATGTTTCCGCCAAAAGTGAAAATCCTTTATTGAAATCCTTTATTGAAATTCTATAGGCCTAAAGGTAATTCATATTTACATGTAACCACAAAATTTGTGAAAATATTTCAAAAGCAACAAACACAGCCCTTTTAGTGAGAACATCTCCAGCCTTCTGGTGAATCAAAACAGTGTTGCACAACACACGTTACAAAATAAAGTGCTGTAATTTTTGTTGCGTTTGAAATATTTTGATAATATTCGGTCGTTATACGTACATACGAATTACATTTAAGCCTGTAAATTTTATTTTCAATGTTTACATTTGGCGGAAATATCAATGTTTTTCATTTAGTGGAAATGTTAGCTAAAACCTGTAACGTTTTTGAACCATCAAAAGCAGTGGGTGACGTCACTAAAAGTTGAAGAACCTTTATTTTGTTTGACACATTTTGGTGAACTTTGGCAGTTATACGTAAATATGAATTGTCTTGCAGTCTGTAAAATTTTATTTAAAACTATTCACAAAAACGTATGGTCACTTTCTTATGAAACACCCTGTATATTATGTCGATGTAACAAATAATAGCCGGAAGTGCTTGTGAGGCAAATGATTGATCTTGCAGCGCCCCTCGTCGACCTAGGAGCAATTAAGACCTTCGTAGAGTCACTGTCTTCTATCTGCCATCCTTAGAATCCGATTATACGATGGGCAGATGCGGACGACTGTCATTCAATTATAGACTTAGACTATTAATGAGAATAACAGAACTTGTGTCCTTGCAATGGCGGACGAGTCTTGCGGATGGAGCTCCACCTAGCGGGTGGATGGAAATGATTAACCATTAGGAATAACGACTTCCTGTTTGTTTGGAGAGGCGCTGCGATTATCCTGTTAAACCTGCGTTAATTGAAGGTTCGGTGGCTGTGATGCATACTTAACTGTCACAAGAAGCAGTCAATAACTGGAGCCACCATCCGACAATCACTCAATCAATCAACCTCAGCTATAATAATATAGGTTAATCTGCTAATCGTTATTATAGGCTAATGCATCTATCGCTATAGGTTAAGCAAGCCAGCGATTCAGCGATACATTGTGATAACACCTAAAGTAGGATCTATAATATTATGCTTATTTTATAGTTTCCATTTGACGGAGTATAGCCTAGTACACGGCTACGGTCCTACGGGTGATCCAATATAGGCTAGGGACTATTCATATTTCTATCATCTCAAACTCCGACACACATCCGGGCTGTAGTATGGACCGCCTCTGAGTAGTAATGGACTTAAAGGGGTGTTATGGAAATGTGTGAATAAATAAATAAATCAATAAAAGACTCAGTTGTGGTAATCTGGGTCCAGAAATGCATGGGCGGGGAGACCGGCTGCAGTGTGGGGGATGGAGCGGGATTGAACCCGGCTGTTTTGGGGATAGAAGCCTATACTGCCTACACGGGATCGTAGCATTTGCTATAGAAATGTAGGCCTACAATAATAGCCTATTATTGATCGAGTAGGCCTATAGGCTGTGGCCTATTTCGTGTAATTATTGTAATCTCATCTGATGTTGATTAGCGGGAAAAGGTCATAAATCGTTGATGTGTTCACAACTTCACAGAAAGGCATTAGATGCCATGGACCTATCTTTGATCTACCATTTATACTGAAAAGACTATAATTTTATATAGGCCTAGTATATAATTCTATCCTAAGTCAAATAGTGCGTTAAACTGAGTCGGGGAATGGCGGACAACATAAATGAGGATAATGAGAGGCAGAGGCATGCAAGACTTGCAAGTGTAGTCGGACTTACAGGCAGATTTAGCCATAATTATATGCCACTATAAATCAGTAGGCCTATAGAGTATGGACCATGTATGCCTATAATCTTTGAACTGTATACGCTACTTAAACGAACGTCTGCGTGATTTGGTTAACCATTGCGACTCTTAAAACCTTTGAAAGTTTAATCGCGTTTGGCGTGACTCTGGCCTTCGATTAACATGTTTAAAGTTTATAAGTCTATACTCTTAACCAATGTAGGCCTGTAATGTCGTAGACCCGCTATGGTTTTCATTCTTCGCTGCAGATTGTGCTGTCACAAACACTGATTCAGGTGATTGCCTATATCTCTTGCTAATGAAAATGTGTGTTTCATCAATTTAACGACAGCTTATGACAACAGTGGCCGTTGCCGTCGAGGCTAAAATTGGTCAAGCGTATTTCAGCTTGTTTATGCTAATGAAGATGGAACTGAAAAGTGACAAAGTAGGCCTATGTGATGCACAGTAGGCCAATGTAGCTATCTGCTTATAGCGAATCATGGAGAACCTCAGACCATTCTTCGACTTCAAGACTTCAACGATTCTATAAAGTGTTTTTTTATTAAGGCGCATAATATTTTTTATATAATATATATATTACATAATATATAATGGGTCATCATCGTTGTTTCAATAAGAGTCTCTAAGATATATAATCGCTACGATAATACGCCCATAATCTGTTCGATTGTAACCGATCGTCAGACTAATGTGCAATAATTTGGTGGCATTCACCGCAGCCGAGTCACTGGTGGAAACTATATTTGCCGACGATGGGCCGCTCTCTGCGATTTGTTTGATCGCTGGGCACTTGTCGAAAAGGCGCTCGGTGGGCGTCCCTCCTAATTACGCTCACTTGACTCGCTGTTACATGCAGGGCGATAATACGGGTGTCGTTCGATGTGGGTCACGTGACGCTGTCACCAACGGCGGCCAATGCTCAGCGGTGGCCATTTTGCGAGCGTCCGTCGTGCTGTGTGGTGCGTCATCTGCATTATATGGTGGAGGTATACACGCCCCAGGACGAAGGTCCTTAGTCGCCTCTCAATCCAACGTCTTGAATCTTCAGCAGACTCTTCTTCTGCTATCTCATCAACTGATTGCTTTTACCGGGTCCATCATCCATCTTTGGATATGTTCTTATCAGTTCTTTCGTCTTAATGACTGACTGCAGACCTTAAAGGCATAAGTATAGGGGCGTGCGTCTGTTACGTAACTACGCTGACAGTCTTAAAACTTCAAAGGACGTCAGCCGTCGTCGGCGTTTCAGTCATAAAGTCTAGCGGGAAACGCTATAAGCTATAGCTGCGACTTTTTTTTATACAATTGTTAATTTTATTTTAAATTGGGTTATGGTCGTATCAGTCATCCGGCACTAATGCCGGCGAGCCGTCACAATATAGCGCAGATAGAAATGCAATAGCAAGTCTAAGGATTCAAATAACGGCGATTGGAGAAAGTACAGGACTTATTTGAATTCTGACAGGCTACGACTGCTACTTGGGAATTCGTTGAATAGATAATCGAACATTTGAGCTAAAAGTCTTGCATTCACGCAAAAGTGACCTTGTAAACGATGAACGGAAGAAAGTCGTTTAGCATCGACTCGATATTGTTCTCCGGAAATAGGGAACAATCGAAGTCGCAAGAGAGAGGAGAGGATGTCAGACTCAATCTGCCCAAAGAGAGTCAATCGAATGAGAGCGAAATGTTTCGGTGGAACAGTGTCCCAGATTGTCGAAGGACTCGGCAATCTCACGAGGACAATGGATTGTCCGAATATCCGAACGGCATGCCTCTGCACTACCGAAACACTCCGCTCAACAATTGCTTCAACACTGTAGTACCAAGGTACCAGACGATCCCAGTACTCGAATACCTGAACCAGTCACCGAAAGCTGGATCGTCACTCGCTTCCGGTTCATCCAGTCCTCGAGGTATTTCTCTAGAGACTTCCAATTCAGGTGGGTCTCTGGACTGCGATGCCGAAGGCTCTCCTTCGTCTTCGTCTGTCGTGGATCAGTGCGCTGCTATTCCAGAATCTTCGTCACTCTTCCGTGACGCCTCATTCGGCGTCTACCCGATGTCAATCGGTCTTGAGGGAAGAGGTTCGCGGACGCGTGTCGGTCTCGTGCCACATCATCTGCCTGTGTCCGGGATGCTGACGGCACTCCACCTGGGCAGATGTGCCAACGACGCTGCAGCTGCTGCTGCTGCGACTAATTCGCCAAACATCTCCATTATGAACCCAATGGCATCAGCATTCTCTGGATCTGGGATTCAGATGCTGACTGGAAGCGCCTTTCACGCACCCATCGCCTCATCTTCGCACCATCAGCAGCTGATGCGGCTGCAGGCATCGCATTCAGCACAGATTCAGCTGCTGGCGGCAAGGAGTGGCGTCTACCTGCCCAGGATTCTCGATTACAACGGTACGCTTACGTATACATTACTGCAGGGCGAAGGAGAAGGTGGTAAAGGTTGCAATGGTTTGCGTCTCTGACCGACCAGTTATGCATGCACGTCGGGATCTTGCTTATAGCCTATACTGAAAAAGCTCTGCGAGATTTCGATATGCATGAATTTCGTTCTCACTTGATTTCATTCGAAGAGTTTACTAGCGCCTTCTCAAGTGTAACACTACTCATTCAGAAGTGCTTCGGTTATAAGAGCGAACACGAAGGGCGCTTAAGTTTAAAGATTTAGATTTCAATATTATATATATAAATTGAAAATCGAGAGAAAGCGACCGTCTTGCCCCGTGCACTCTGATATAATTGTCATGCATGACACACTGTCATGACTTTCTTACAGATATATCCTAAAGTTCTTCGTAATAAATTCAAACACTTTGTTGAAATGACCGAATTCGTCTGTTTTTGAATCGTATAAATGTAAATGTAAATCCTCGAAATTCTCAACGCCCACAAAAGCCAGCCAGGGAGACCAGCCTATTCACCGGCCCTGTACCAAATCAAATCCGCAATAGCCAATTAACTCCTTGTCCTTTCCGGTGCCAGGTCAGAATCCGGGGAGGTCAATTTGGTTGAGGATACACTGTACTGTATTGCATTGCATGTGTTGAAACGTTTATATAGCGCCGCTTGCAGTGCTATCTACTCAGAATCGCTTAAAGGTTTTTAAAACCACTTGATATCTGCCTAATTTTCAGTTTAGCTTACATCACATTACATGCTATAGGCTTATAGTTACGCATGCGATTTCGAATGAGACAAAACAACCTAGGCCTAGATGGCCTATAGATATTGCATGCATAGGCCTACTTATCGTGAAGCGCGCCGTCTATAGTAATAAGACAAGAAACTATCTCATCATCTTAGACATAAGCGCTCTTGTTTCTTACTTAATAGTTGGTTAATTTGGCGTTTAATTACTTAATCTGACGCCAGCGGCACTTTAAAGTCTGATGTAGAATGCACTCAGACATTACAGCCCAATTGATCAATCTTCATAAAACTCAGGCTACAGGAAGACTGGCTCTATGCTGGGTCAGAGGTCAAATGGATTCAACCGCACAGACAAAGAAGACGACTATAAGTATTGTTAACAGCCCATAATTGCTATCGTATACAGGGCCTGCAAACTTCTATAGAGCGCCACTCAAAACCGAAGCTCAGGGCATCAGCTAATTCACGAGCGCTTTGGCGAATCAAAGGGCTTATATAAAAAAAAAATCCGGGGTGTATTTCGAATCTGATTTCCAGAGGGTCCAAGGAGGCAGAGCATCTGTTACGGGGGGGGGTGTAATTGGTTGAAGAGCGAAGGATCAAAGAAGTCGTCACAGACTGGATATGAGTTCTTGAAAAGGTAAAACCCTCCAGACTCGGACTGAGCCGCAAGTCTACCAGAAATTTCCCGGTTAGCGGTGGCCCAAACTTAGACTTGGGCCGATGCCGATGCCCTAATTGCAAAAAGAAGGTTATGACTGAAAATGTTCATAAAATGCTTTCGGATGATGGAATAAAATTTTCTGGACCGCTTTTGCAAGCAAGTCCTATACGCTGCAACCTCGATCAGTTTTGAGTGGAAAGAGGTGCACGAGTGACAGAGAGAGAGAGAGAGACAGAGAGAGAGACAGACAGACAGACAGACAGAGACAGAGAGACAGAGAGCGACAGAGAGAGACAGAGACAGTGAGAAAGAGAGGCAGACAGACAGGCAGACACACAACTGCTCAAGCGCTTCGGAGTGTAAAACTCCGACACACCTTCGGGCGGGTAATTGGGACCGCCTCTGAGTAATAGTGGTCTGTAAGGGACGGTATAGAAATACACAAATACAATAGGCCTACAATACAATTATGGGCAGTGCCCGGGTTGCGCTTAATTCGGCTCGTCCTGTGCAGATCGAGAAATCACTGATAAAATTAATGTTAATTTCAAGTTTTTCATTGCTTCAGGAGGCTCCGGACACAATTAAGGGCGTGTTGTAATCAAAATAACATTTTGATAACATTTATATAGTAGCTAAATTGCCACTTTTAAACTAATGAAATGACTTCTACCAATTATTACTTTTAACTTATGTAAGCATATATATCTACGAGCTTATAAGTCTTATAATGTTTGTCTGCTGCCTGGGTTCCAGTTTGACTCTACAGTCACGCCTCTGCCTCCAAAGCATTATACTTAGCAAATTATTAATCGCTTTAGAATCGATCAAGATTCTTTACCTCAAGTCGTACGTAGGCTATAGGCCTACACATTCCTATCTGACTGAGTTATAATGTATGCATATAGGCCTATAAAATAATTTTATGCAAAGCTAATTAAGTTTTCGTTCAATAATTCCCAGTCAGCTAACAGCTAACTCGATAACTTGTTTATTACAGCAAAATTTATCTAGCGCATCTTCACGTCTGCCTGCTCAGAAGTGTTCCCAGTCCAGCCACGGTCAAACTTATAAGAAGAAACTAAAAAATTATAAGTCGATAAATCAGACAATCAATCAATTAATCACTCAATTACTTAGCAATGCAGACTATTGCTTGTTTGCATGTTTACTTAGTTGGCTCTTTATTGCAGACTGTTAGACGGCATAAAAATTTGTTATCTGATTTACGATTCATGAAGCGGAAAATCAGCCACATGTATACCCGGCAGAGTATGCATACACTCCTCTGATTAGATTGTATTGAAAGAGGCGCTTTAGAAAGCTTTAGATAGAATAGGATAGAACGGTATTTACGACATGCATGGTGTGATGTGGAGGAATGCTTGGTCGGGATAAGTTTCTGAGAAATCTATGGACACTGTCAGAAGGACATATGCATGGGCCTATCTGACCGTGTACTTGTAAGTGTAACTAAATATAATATCTTCTATTGCATCATTAGTAACAACTAACAAGTTATCACGAAATGCTGCACCAAAGCCAAACCATAGCATTATGTGCTATAATTTTGCTATATACCAGGGGTGGGAAAACGTTTTGAATCTAGGGCCACTTGAAGCTTAGAAAAATCTTCAAGGAGCCAGATTAAATGTCTTAATAACGTGGCAAATTGTTTTTAAAGTTCACTTGTGGGAAAACTGATTTATCTGCTAATTAACTTGCTCCTACCGTCCTAAGTCCACTACATAGGCCGTATATATGTAATAAAACACAGTTGAACGTTATTTGAATCATCATAAACAGTGGGTGTCGTCACTAAAAGTTGGATAGCTATTGTTCCATGTGAAATATTTTGGTGTGAAATATTTTGGTGAAATCTGACATGCAGATATACCTAAATATGAATTGTCTTTAGTCTCTACAAATTTTATTTAATAATTCCTATATTTTACCGAAATATTAAGAACAACTGTAGGGGATCATTTTTTGGACCACCCTGTATTATTGCGACAACTTTATAAGAGGCTCCCTTTTCTTAACCCCACGTGAAATCGCGTGCCGTTCACTGAAAAATTAATTATATATTTCAAGAGAATTAACCTACAGATGTTTAAACTGCATGGCAATGAATTGCAGGTATAAAGTATATACAGACCATAAATCTATAGCGCACATCACTGTGGCATCAGCGGTAAAGGTTAAATGCACTTGCAGTGCAAACAGCTATAAATGTATTGTAAGTATATGCCTACAATGAAATGGTTTAATACGGTTGTTGAGACTCTGAATGTCCACTGCAAGCTAAATCAGCTCTTCAGTGAAAATACAATCAAGTTGGTGAATGCATAGGCCCATATATTAAGATGTAGATGATATCATTTGTGATGAATTCCGACAGATTAATACACATAGGGCACATTAGAAGTGACGAGTTTACGATTACGATAGTGCCACACATATAATCATTATAAGCCTAGAATATTTTCATAATAGTATTCTAAAAGAAAGGAGAATATTGTACTCCGAATTATCAAAATGTCCTTGCCTTCTGGAGCTCCCGCTGGCTTCATATCACTTACGAAGATGTACAATACTATAGTGGAAACCGTTGAGAAATTTGGACCTCG
>JAQFXW010006032.1:0-10047 GCA_034693945.1 Dendrobaena attemsi | reverse complement strand
TTTGTAGTCAAATGGACTTAGGCCTATACCAATCGACAAATGACAAGGACAACTCAACTGTTCTATAGGTTAATTAAATTTCGTCAGCACTTCTCGATTGAGCATTTTAAACATCCTGGATCTCATTCTATAGGCTATATTTTATAATTTCTTGGAACAAATCTTACACAAGACACAAGTTTTTATTTTTAATGCATAGAAATTGTTATTCCGGCCATGCATTCGTCATAACAATTATATAGAGCCTCTTACAAATAAGTTGTCTGCTCAGCAGCTGATTGTATGGGTGTAGCAACTGTTTCCGTGTGTATGATAGTCAGATTCGTTCGTAGTATCACGATAGTAACTCATTTAATAAATCGATATTCGGTTATTCAAAAATAGAGTTGTTTTAGATGCGATTCTTCACATGTATATTTAGTATTTATTTATTTATTTATTCACACATTTCTATACTGCCCCGTCGAGTCCACTACTATTAATAGGCGGTCCCGACTACAGCTCTTGATGGTCATTATTGTATATATAGAACGCGAAGATGTGTTTGGGCGCAATCTCCATAACCTCTGACCGAGAGGAGGTCGTCGACTTTTCGAAGCCGTTCAAGCAGAAGATGTTCAACTTCCTGATGAAGAAACCGGAAGGGATTTCGACCATCTTCCAGTTCCTCTCTCCGCTCTCCACCATCGTCTGGGCGGCCATCCTGTCGGCCCTCGTCCTCGTCAGTCTCCTCCTCTTCCTCATGGATCGAGCCAGCCCCAACTTCCCCGGTCACCGTGCCGGCGATTCCGAGGACGCGGCCCGCTTCGGTCCCAGCGAAAGCGTCTGGTTCATGTACGGGGCCCTAGTGGGTGGCGGAACGGAGGGATGGACCCCTCGCACCGCCTCCTGTCGCCTGCTGACCAGCGCCTGGTGGTTCTTCGGTCTCATAATCATTTCGTCGTACACTGCCAATCTGGCTGCCTTTCTGACGGTCACTCGGATCGAGACCCCGATCAAGTCGATCAGTGACCTGGCCACGCAGACGCAGATCAAGTACGGAACGGTACGGAACACGTATGCCATGTCGATGTTCCGGAACTCCCAGCTGGAGATCCTGCAGAAGATGTGGCTGACGATGGGAATGCTTCATCCGGATTCGATGGTCAACAACACCGAGCAGGGCATCGAGAAGGCGAAGAAGGGAGACTACGCCTTCATCTGGGACGCACCGATCAACAAGTACATCGCAATGCACGACTGTACTGTCATCTCGGCTGGGGAACCGTTCGACGAGAAGGGGTATGGCATCGGGGTACCAATGGGGGCATCTTACAGGGACGACCTCACCATGGTCATACTCAGTCTGGGCGAGAAGGGAGAGATCGTCAAGATGGAGAACAGGTAACGCATGGCTGCCACCGATTTTCATGCACAAGAACACATGGATGATTGTGATGATGCTGCTGCTGCTATCATGATGATGACGATGACGATGACGATGATGACGACGACGATGATTGCGATGGTGTCATGATGCTACTACTGGAGACGATGATGATGCCATGATGATGATTATGATGATGAAGACGAGCATGATGACGATGACTTTGATAGCTATAGTATGACGACGACAATGATGCTGATTATGATGATGATGATGATGATGATGATGATGATGATGATGATGATGATGATGATGATGATGATATCACGTAAGCGACGATTATGTGCATATGTAGGTGGTGGGGCAATGGAGTGTGTTCAGACTTTGCTGAGACTTCGACTGGTAACAACGAGGAGCTGAACATGTTCAACGTGGCCGGAGTCTTCCTGCTTCTTGCCTTCGGAGCCATCCTCGCTTCTGCCGTCTGTCTCATCGAATACATCATCACCAACCGAGTAGCAGTCGCCAAGTCATCCATCTGGGTATACGCAGTGCTATGCACGTTAATGACGTCGTCATCTGTTCATCCGTTTGTCTGTCTGTTTGTCTGCCTTGCCCTTTGTCTGTTTGTCTGTCTGTATATTTGCCTATCAGTCTGCAAATTGTGTAGGTTCCTATTATGTATCATGGGAGAAAATTACTCGCATGTCACAATACGGGCCATACAATTATACGGTCATGTATTATTTATTTTGTGTACATTTGTACATTGCATTTGTAGGAATATCTCAGATTTTAAAGTGTTTCATTTGACATCACAGTAGAGTCTACATAATGAGACGGTCTACCGTTGTTTTACAAATACAATCAATCGCATAGGCCTATATAGTCTACGTAATTAATTCATTTTGAAATGTTACGAAGCATATGAATACACGGGGATATAATTATACTATAGCGCATTGAAACTGTGCTCTTCTGGTTACATTTTCAGAGGCACGGCAACAGCTCTCACAAAGTTCAGGACCAGAAGATGTCGCCACTTGCGGAACCGGAAACGCCTATATGACGACATCGTCCATATGACGTCATTGACTAAGGGAAACCATGTCTCTCACCGGACCGGTATGAGGTGGGATGATTTGAACGGAAGTCCATTGGGCTCGAGGAAGTTCTTTCAGACGTGACATTTACAGCGCAGGAAGGAGTGCTGGAATTTGAGCAGAATCGTATGTGCCACTGAAACTTATCCGACTCAGACAACTACGTTTCAGCATGTTTTATATTATACATAGGCCACTACTTCATCATTGTATATAATTAAAGAGACTGGTGTCATTGTCTTTTTAAAGGCCTAGTAGGTCTAGACAACTTAGAAGTTCCCAAAATTATGTCTTATGTCAGTCATACATGAAGCCCATAAAAGACCAACAAAATTTACATAATTTTGGGCGATCATGTATCACGTGTGCACGGTTATATCGCGTTGTTATGCAAGCCTAAGCATATGCACTTAAACACATAGGGAATTAAACAGACTTTGTGAACGTTAGATTCGTTACTATTTTAATTGCTATAAGCTTGCCATGTTCTGAAACATTTCGTGAAATTGTCGCCAACAATGAGTGTAAGATATTGAAATTGAACACTGTTGTCATGGGCCCTACGTCTTAGTCACCATTTTTATATGTGCAAGGTACCCTTCCATGTTACACTTTGCTACACTTTATGTGCAATGTACCATCCCATGTTACACTTTTTCTATTTTTATATGTGAAATGCACCCTCCAATTGTCCATGTTACAATCTTATTTATATCGTGTGCCATGGATTGTTGATGGCTGAAATTGAGCTGAAGTAGAATGTAATAACTATATAGAATGTATTACACATGAATGTTGTGTTTCTGAAAGCTTTTGTTATAGTAGGCCAAGTATTTACATGAGACAATAAATTTTAGTGCAATTGTATGTGTGTATGTATGTGTGTATTTCTATACCGCCTCTTAAAGCACACTACTACTCATAGGCGGTCCCGACTACAGCCACCGGTGTGTCGGAGTTAGCACGCCGAAGCGCAATGAGCAATCGTGAGTGAAGGACTTGCCTTTCGGACGCGAGGCGGCGACTCTAACACTTGCGCCACAACGCCTCACCGAAGTAGCAACATGTCGAGCAAACGGCAGACACTACTGCAGCCATAATATTTGCAATTGTCTAGCATAAGAAAGAGGTCAATATGACCTTATGGTGCTCTTTTCTTTTGACACTTAACAATGATCTGCATTGGTTTTCAGGTAGGCGATTAGGCCTCTACTATTTGTTTTTAGCATGTTCATCTCCTTAAGGCAATTGGGCAAAACAATGACAAAATCTAAGATATCATCATCATTAGCGAAAATTTAATAAGAAATTCAAAGCAAGTAAACAAGATCATTTAATATTTTTATTGATTAAAAATAAATATCCCATCTATAATTAAACATGATTGCAGCAAATCTAAACAAATCTTATGAGGCCTATTCAAACAAGCTTGTCGCATAAACCGATTTCTAAGATATTAGACACTACTGTTTGAATTGGTCATTCATTGTCTTTGTCACTTCTAGAAGCAGACACCGCCGTTAGAGCGCAGCGCGTACTGTAAGCTGAGATCGGTTGCATTGGTCGAAGCGAAGTGCTGTCGTACATTGTAGTTGTCCATGTGTTTGATGGATTGAGACCATCTAGGATCGAACAAAGCATCATTCTGTGAAGCAGTCGTCGGAATGTTCCTTCGGTTATCTGAACACTTTGACAAATCCTTTCTGAACTGTTCATTATTGTCTCTGTTGACACCAGCAGCAATGCTAACCCCAGGAGTACAGTATACCCCCTTTGCAATCCACGCGTCTTCTGTGTACGCCAGGTTACCGATCGATTGCAGAGGACCGTTGGAAATATCCGGATTCATCATCCTCTGATTTTGAAAGCTGTGAACGGCAGCAGTTGCTGTAGCGCTATTCGACTTTAGACGCAGATTTCCAGACGAAGCGAAGAGTGTAGATGTCGTTGGAGGGTCGAGACGGTCGATGCCAGCTGCGTCACACAGGGCATGATACGCGCCACCTGTCGACTGGCGGAACTCCACGAGGGAGTCGTAATAGCCGACTCCCTGATGCTGAACGAAATCTGAAGGCATCGATGGCATAGATGGCTGTTTGTTCTCGAGTAACTTTCCACGCGAATCCTGAACAACGTTCGTGTTGAAATTAGTCGATGGCAGGAGGACATTGTGATCTGCGTGTTTTGTCTCCAGTGACCTAATCTCCGACTGACTCGTTGGGCTCTTCTTGGGCTGGTTCCCTTGATGCGTCATCGGTTGATTCTTCGGCTGCCGAGGAACCAGACGGAAGAAGGGAAGGATCTGAGGCTGGTCTCTTACGAGGTAGTCGAGGAACGTCTTGTCTCGATCGTCCATCGGAAACGACGGTCTGGGGTGCTTTCGTTCGGACGCCCTTGTGTTGCAAAACCAATTCTGTAGCCGAAAAACAGTAAACATACAATACAGTACCATACAATACAACGCCATACAACACAATACAACACTGTGCTTTCAGAAGTGCACACACGACAGTAGGCTACATCAATGACGCATAACTAATTAGCAAGTGTGGTGTGAGAGAAGGTCTAAGGTCCCAAAACAACTGAGGTAGGCTTAAACTTTAGAACGTGCGACTATCTGGTCACAAGGTGTCGATCCTACCACTACACAACCCCACCTCTTAAAGCATAGACACAGATGTTGACGAAACAATATTTCTTTATTATTTTATTTATTTACACGATTCTATACCGCCCCCTCAAGTCTCCTACTACTCAGAGGCTGTCCCGACTGCAGTCTACAGGTGTGTCGGAGTTTACACGCCGAAGCGCAACAAAACGAGCAATTGTGGGTGAAGGACTCTCAAGGTCCTTACGCAGTGAGTGGGATTCGAACCTGCAACCATTCGGTTGCAAGGCGGCGACCTTCACCAAAAAATTAGAAAATAAATCAAATTATCGTGTCGCTCATTTCACTAATGTTAATTTCGTAAGAGCTCTTAATGGATAAAGCGGACGTAGTGAATAAAATCTGTATATTATATGTAAGCCGTAAAATGTTTTACGGGAAAATGTTAATTGTAAGCGCCCTCTGGCAAATCAAGTAGTGAATCGTAGAGCGTTGGTACCAGACACCTATGGTTACATCGATGGTTACATTGTTACGACGAGAATTGTGGTTTAGAATTTAGAATACTGCTCTGTGCCAGTTTAAATAAAGAAAAAGAATATTAATACGTACTAATGTAAGCATGTAAATTGTGTAGGCTACTGTAAAGTAAAGTAATGCGATCGTCGAACTGCCTATTTAAGCTGGCAAAATAATGGCTCCACCGTCAAAATTGCCCCACCCTAAATTACCAGATTGAGAAACAGACTCATAAACACAGACATCGTGCATATACATATTATACATATATCATATTATATATTTATTATGTATGTTTATATAAATCGACGCTCATATAGAGACACGAAATGTCATAGAGTTCTCGAACAGTCCTCTGAATCCCTGAGTCCGTCATTATAACTTACATTCTGAACCGTCGTCAAGTGAGATCCGCAGAGAACTAATCATGGCCCAAATACGCATGGACCCAGAGGAATGTGAGATATTATACAGGTCAGTTCACGTTTTCCAAAATAGTGCAAAATGTGCTACAGAATCTGATGGAAGAGCATTCGTAGGCTCTACTTCCTGATCCATAAAATATTTCACTGGAACAAAAGAATAATAAATTGACCTACTATTATACGCCTAAGTCAACTCACCTTAACAACTGATGAACGAAGACCGAAATCTCTTCCCATCTGAGAGTATTCCGATGGAGCCGGGTATTTGTTGCTTTCGTAGGCTTTTCTCAGGAATTCCAACTGGTCGATAGTGAAGATCGTCCTGTACCTTCTGCTGCCTGCAAAATATAACAGATACCGACAATAAGAATGTGGTCAGAAATTTCTAACTTTTCACCAAAACATACAATACCTTTTTTGTATTTAAAATTTTATTGGGGGTGGTTGAGCCAGTAGACTTACCCCTAAATCACGGTTCCGGCTATATACAACATCAGTGGCGGCTCTAGCATTTCCCAAAGAGGAGACAATGGAGGCAAAGGAAACTGATGGGGGCAGCTTAAGGCCTGGTTTGTCGAAACCTATTGCTCAACATACATGTATCTGAAGGCACGATCGAAGCCTATACTGATGATAGGGGTTCTGTTAGCTCATCTTGAAGCAGTTCGTGTTAACTGTGAAATGTTTTCTTCTAAATACTAGAAATAATATGAAATTATTCGACCGTCAGGGCGGAATTTTATTTTAGCATTTTTCTTAATTTTAAAGATATAATGTGTTCTGGAAAGCGTCGTATATATTCTCCTGTGCGGGGTCCGGGCAGAGCCTCAAACCGACACATGTCATATGAAATATAGTACATTTCTCTAAGTAAAGCATGTAACTTTTGCATCTCACCAATATACATGAATCTTGCCCAAAATATTACAAATATAATGTGCAAAAATAAAGCAAATTTAAAATCTAACAGTGACAATAAGCATCTAGCTCCACTGCTCTTTCAGAATTTGACCTCCAGTAATATCCAGTATAATTATATCGCATCTAGACGATCAAGAATATTGCCGCAAGAAACTATGCATTACTCCCATCTAGTGTTACCATGGTGAAAGATATCTTTCACCATGAGTGTTACTGAGTCGCTAAGACTGCCTAATCAGTTCCCCAGGTCCCCGGATATAACTCACTCTGTGCTTCAACACATCTCTTGTGCATAAAATAACTTTAAGTAAAACATCAAACCTTCCAAGTAATGCAAAATCCTGCAAGTCGGGGTCGGGGCAACAGGAGTGCAACCAGCTCAGTATTGTGACTTGATATCTAGGCCTACATAATTTCACAATTAGGCCTATAACCTTGTTGTAACTTTGTTAATTATAACCTTGTTATAAATAACTTGGTTAATTATAACCTTGTTATAAATAACTTGGTTAATTATAACCTTGTTATAAATAACTTGGTTAATTATAACATTGTTATAACATTGTTAGCTTAATTGCATTGCATTTATTCAGGCCGACATTAGGCCTACATGTAATTGGAAGCATAATTAAAAAGCTTAGGTTATCTATTATAGGCCTACATTGAATACAATATTTGCCAGACTGACGGAAATTATAACTTAATAAGTCGTAGCACAAATTTAAGCAAAATTTAGTGTTGGCTAATGTTTTGCCCTTTCATAGGTGGGTCATTCGAAACAATGTAATAATTCTGATGCGAAGTTGATTTAAACAAAACAACATTTCGATTACATATTATAGGCCTATAGTTATGTCTAGATCTTTCAAGATTTTGTCAAGTTTTTGTCTATAGGTCTTCTCTAGGCCTACTATATGCGTTGACCTGATTCGTAATGGTTAATCATTTTTACCCTTGAACTTAATTACCTAGCCTATACTTAGTTAACTCATTTCTCGAATCTGTATGATAGGCCTATAATAATACTATAGATTAAGAGATCGCATTCTGATTTTTCTATTCGCCGTCAAATTTAACATTATGGTCTCTTTACCAAATAATATTTTATTATTGGTTAGGCCTATAATAACTAAACTGTTTTTCAGAGTAGGCCTATACAGGTGCATGGGCGGCTGTGTGCCCAGTAGGCCTAATTGACATCTTATAGGCCTATGATTACAAACTTAAAAGATGATAAATTTAATTAATTCATCTTGCAGTTTAAATCATATAAATGCATCGATTCATTTAAAACTCTGAAGCATAATTTTCGATTAAAACTATTATTTTAAAACTTACCTTCCATTTTTGCCTGTCTAAAATCGTCTCGAAAATATTTCACTTTGAACGAGTTGTTCTCTTCAGTGATAAATTATTTAGCTACTACGAGTTCTGCAGTTTTACAGGGCCTTATATTGGGTTGCTCAGTAGCCAAGGAGCCACGCCCTCTGTACAATAAGGGTTCGAAACTGAAGAGTTCAACATATTTGCAGTACGAGGCAATTGAATTTTATATTCAGTTTATACGACCTTCCTCGTATTTCCTAGCAAGGTTCGAAACTCGGCGAAGCCATTGAAACTGTTGCATTGAGGCAATTAGTGAGGTGCAGAGATCTCGGGATCCTTCTAGCGCAGAGGTTGAGCGGTAGGCCCCGGGTATAGAGGGGTAGGCAGGCGTCCATGGCTGAGCCTATGAGGAATTGAGGACCCACTTTAGTAGGCCCCGTTTTATTTGTCTTTCTGATATTGCGACGAACCGCATTCACCGCTAAAGATTTTATTTCCTGTGCGATGCCGAAACATGCGCTAGGCCTCTTATATCGTGTAGGCCTACTCGAAGGGTCTACTGAAGAGGATTGCTTATGTCGATCAATCCTTTAATAGCTTAGAAAGACAGAATAACATCGTCTAGAACATAATATCTATAAAAGAATTGTTCGCAGTTTTTACAAATACAAATTTATGTTTTCTTCTAGATACATAGGCCTAGAGTCTATATATATTATGGCTAATTCTACAGACCATTGCCTGGACACACGTGACAATTTCACGCTTATATCTTGAGACCTTGGCCGAATAAATGCTCGTATAGGCCTAGATTTAGACAAAAGTGTTTGCCGATTTTTTTACCAAAAATAATTTATTGGGAGCCTAGGTCTAATAAAAAAATTACTGTAGGATATTTCGCCTACACAAGAATAGAATAACACGACGGCGCGAAGGCAAAACAACTGTAGACCTACATGTTTACAATTACACCGCTGCGGAAGAGAGTAAATTCACGCTCGAAGAATTGGTAGGCCTACTGAGCGATTCACTGAACCATGACGATGAATGCATGAAATTGGACGTCTGTAAATAAGCTGGTTCACGTACTTCAGCGAGGCCTATACATGCAGCTTCCTATAATAGATTTCAAGATTCGATCGGAGGAATGTATAGGAATCTATGGGCATTACTACGATCGATTACCTAAAACGGTGAGGAGCAAACGCCAAACTGACCATGCTTAGCGGCCTTAGCCGACATCGGGGTTTTCTCAATCTCTCAACCAGAGATAGCATTAGACCTACGCCGCATTAATTTGTGCTTCCGCTGTTGAAAGGTTTCTCTTTTGTGGGGTAGGCCTATAGGCCTAATTATGATACGTCGATCATCGAGTTTCGAAGGCTGTTCAGTGGAAATTACCAGAAGCGGTAGCTGGGCCTATATGCTCGATAGTTCAGGGCTTTTTTTAGCGTGCAGCTGTACACAATTGTGCAGTTGTAAATGCATTTTGTGCAGTTGTAAAAGCTGTTTTGTGCAGTTGAAAAATAGTAAAAGAAAATACAAAATTGTACTCAAATATTCCGTTTGGCCCCGACCCCCTGGCTTTATATCATTTAAGTGGATGTGCAACACTATAGGCCTAGTGGAGAAGCTTTGAGAATGTTTGACCCCAGTTATACTGTGAAAGTCAAATAGATGGAGCGATCAGATTCAGCAGGACATGAAAAGAAGGAAGTTGAAGAAAGAAGACACCAGAGACAGGAACAAGTGGAAGAGGAGGATCCGAGTGGCTGACCC
>JAQFXW010006031.1:0-10048 GCA_034693945.1 Dendrobaena attemsi | reverse complement strand
TTGACCATAATATCATAACTACTCTCAGAGTGTGTAGAGCGCATCTTGCCAGGGCTGTTAACAATACCGGGAGAATGTATTGAAAATACCGATACAATACTTTCGCCAATACTTTTCTATGAGTAAGTTTACGTTAATTGACATGAGAGACACAGGCCTGTAATACAAATGGAGTCCACGGAGAGTGTCAAACGGTAAGTAGGGTATTTTAATTAGGGTCTAAACACATTGTCGTCGATGGAAAACTAAGTTTGGCATACTACAGCGTCATTCTGATCATCTTCTTTTCAATTGAACAAGTCATCCTCTCATACAAAGATCGTACGTAACGATTGATCTCTGACTAAATCATGTGATGCCTGCAAGAAAAAGTATTGGTATCAGTATTGGTGATTTATAAGCTAGAAAGTATAGACAACACACACACACATACAAATACCTTCAAAAGAAAACATATTGCGATACTGACAAAAGTATTGGTGATACTTAGCGTTGCAATACTTTATTGCAATATTAATGCCCTACCTCTTACAGAGTAACATTATGCAGCAGATCTCTTTGAACACGAAGTTAGGGAGTACGGGAAATGTCTTAGAAAGAACGAGAAGTCGATGAAGAAATTCAGACATTAGTTTCGCCCGTCGTGAGGTTAAGTGGGCAGGTCATCGCAAATGGAGAGACAACACGCAGATAAACGCCTTACGTTGAAATAAGGCAGTCTTATATCGGCCTCTGTTGTCAGAAGCTGTCGTTAAACTAGTGAAATGCATATAAGCCGTTTTTGCTTTTTGGGTCAGTGAACCATGTTAAATTACATTTTGAAACCAGTGAGTCGCAGACTAAGAGATGAAATAAAAGACATACAATTTTGCAGATAGAAAAGATGAAATACGCTTTACCAACGCTCTCCCCAACGGCAATGGCCTCTGTTGTCATAAGCTGTCGTTAAACTGATGAAACCAGAGACTGGTTATAAGTAAATCTCTAGTCAATGTTCGACACCCGTATTTCAATAGCTATTAATTATTATAATAAGCTTGTTCAGATTTTAATTAACTTCCTCTTAACCGCGTGAATGATGGTGTTGCTAAATTGCTTCCAATTTTCTTTATTCAGGTGAACATTATATTTATTTTTATTTACTTATTTATTTACGCATTTCTATACCACCCATTCAAGTCCACTACTACTCAGAGGCGGTCTCGACTACAGCCCGCAGGAGTGTCGGAGTCTTCACGCCGAAGCGCAACGAGCAACTGTAGGTGAAGGACTTGCTCAAGGTCCCTCGGCTCGGGTCTGAATCGAACCCGCGACCCTTCGAACGCAAGGCATCGACGATCCCACTGCTCCACACACAAAGTCTCTGAGGGTCGGCAGGCCTCGGGCTCGAGCTCGGTCCCGTGGAAACACACGGCCGACGCGCTCGCAATGTAGATAAGTGGGCTATATCGATTATATTGATCGATTAAGTGTTACAGTTATTTATAAATCTATTTCCGTGCCGCCATTTCTAGACTACAATGTACTACTGTGCAGAGGCAGTCCATAGTTCCTACTACGGTCCGAAGGTGTGAATAGTATGCCTATGAAAACGTATTATAGGCTGTCGCTTATCTGGGCAGAACCGTTTTATATAAGGAATTTGAGATTCTAAGCACAAGTTCGCTTTCGTACAAACTATTTTGATGACCTTGTTTGAAAATCGTCCTGCACACGGAAAATTTTCTTCATGATCAAGTTTTATTTGCAAATGTTCACTTTTGACGAAGATATTTGAAATTAATGTCGGTGGTCATTTTTTTGGCTCACCCTGTATGTAGCTGGAGCAATGGCTACTGTCATTATATGGCAGCCACGCACGGCGCCTCATGCAATCTACAGCTCTATTTACGAAGCAATCTGGCGAATGAAGGATGAGTCTAACTGAGGGGATTTTTTTGAATCCATTTGGGTCGTTAACGCCGCTGGTCAGAGTCTTATTTCCCAACCCCTTCGTCGTTTGTTCCTCCGATTCTTCTCCAAATTAATCCAAAACATCATCCGCATGACTTTGTTCCACCTTCAGACTTAGAAAACGCAGATTCGGAAAGACACCTTTAAAGACATCTTACATCAAGTAATATTATGAACATCCTTTCTACAGGCACTAATGTGACACTATCGCGGTAGTGTAGTGGTGAAGATGGTCGCCTTGCAACCGAAAGGTAGCCGGTTCGAATCCCAGCCACCGCGTATGGACTTTGAGCAAGTCTTTCACTCACAATTTCTCGTTTGCTTCGGCGTGTAAACTCCGACACACCTCCGAGCTGTAGTCGGGACCGCTTTTGAGTAGTAGGGGACTTGAAGGGTCGGTATAGAAATGTGTGAATAAATAAAATAAATAAACTAGTACCCTGGTCCTTATTCGTCGTCGTTTGATTCGCCAGATGGCGGACTCTATAATTAGATCTATCCATAAAACTTAGTATCGATCTACATTATACTTTAATTGCTAACGACACGACCTTAAATGTAAAGTTTATCAGCCGTTTTTAATTATTTCCGAACAACATTGACATGCGTTGATTGATCATTGCTGTCTAATCTGCGGGCCGCATGCCAGCTGATTTTAAGTGGCAAAAGTTCTTGGATTTAGTTTTACTTGCATTGTATGTAAATATTATTGTACATTGTGAATTGTCCTCAACGGCCTGCGCTGCCATACGACGACGTTAAACCTTTGAATAATAATAAATTGACATGCGTTGTTTGAACCCGCCAGCTGATTTTAAGTGGCAAAAGTTCTTGGATTTGATGACACGATTTCTTTTTTATTATTAATCGATGTAATAGGCCACAAAAGGTTTTGACAATTTAATCGACTTTTGGAAATGCAGATATTTCAAGATGATTAGCTATCAACTAAAAGGTGTCTGTCTGTTAGTGTGATTGCTTTAAAACAGTGCACTACTTTTTACTGGGTATAATACTACTAAACTTTTATAAATCGTTCAGATTGTCATTCCTACATGTAGGTAAGAAATGAAAAAGAAGAATGAAGCAGGTATTTAACTGCAATCAAATTTACACATAACATGTGCCTATAATTATCATAGGGCCTAAGAATGTGTCGGTGAGTTGTAGCAATTTATATAAAAACAACTCAGAAGACAGTAATTTGGCCTACTTTGGGTGTTATTGATTTTTGACTTGGCTCAAGTTTGACTATGTGAACACTAAAATCCAGTTCCCACAACACAAATTTGCTCGTATTCAATACGACTGTTCAACAATATAATGTTGACACATGCGAAAGATGAAAATCTAATGTTATTTGTTGTTGAATTTACTCATGCGGTCAACGGCTTCAAAAACATCTTTTTGGTGGCTGTGGCATAAAGCAGGTTGGACAGCACTATTTAATACTTCAATAATATTATTTTCTGTGACAGTTATTCAAGCGTTGTTACAATCAAAGGTGTCTATTCTCATGATCTGTCGTCAAACTGCTATTGAAGTCTTTTCCAAGAAGTCTGAGATCCGAGAACGCGTACCCTAACCTTCCACCCAGCTGTAGACTCAATAATGTTTCGCTTTGTGATTATGTAAAATGAGTCGCTTTGGACTGTCATACAGAAATGTAGCTTTGACCACGAGATACGGATGCTCATACGAACTTAACGAAGGCAAACGGTGAATGTTGAAAATTAGAAAAGAAGACCAATGAATGCAGAATAAAGGGGCGCGGTAGTGTAGTTGTGAAGGTCGCCGCATTGCAACTGAAGGGTTATGGGTTCGAATCCCACCCGCCGCGTAAGGACCTTTAGCAAGTTCTTCACTCACAGTTGCTGAAGCGCTTCGGCGTGTAAAACTCCGACAAACCCTCAGGCTGTAGTTGGGACCGCCTCTGAATAGTAGTGGACTGTACGAGGCGGTATAGAAATACACACATACATACATAGTTGTCTGCCTAAGGGACTGGACAGGAGGACATGGAAATTGTCAGCAGAAAACTTAGATGGACGAGATACGTTGCTGGCACGGATGGGCACAGGGTAGTCAACCAAGCCATGAACTGGATTCCGCATGGAAGGCATGGGAGAGGAAGACCATAGAAGAACTGGCTACAGACCAAACAAAATTCCACGCGTTGAGCAGAACTAAGGTAGGTCTATAATGTGAGAACGTTAAACGACAGCAAACAGATAACAAAAATGACCTCAACAATAACGGTAATAAAAATAACAATAATAATAATGAGTGGGCAAACAACTAACAGCCACAACATGGTACTAAGCGCAGGTTAATTCATTCATTCATTTCGAACATTTATAGCGCCCTTTCCAGAAGACTATTCAGAGGCGCTCACCCAACTCCAGCGCAGCTAAACTGAACGATTAATTTGTAATTAACTAATACCGTAAGACACCTTAAAGTCGCTTCATCCAACGTTATGTAAATATAGGCAATGCTATTACCATTAGATTCCGTATCACGAAATATCTATTTACTTATTTAAGCATTTCTATACCGCCCCTTCAAATCATCTAGTACTCAGAGCCGGTCCCGACTACAGCCCGATAGAAGTGTCGGAGTTTTCACGCCGAAGCGCTTATAAGACTTGCGTCTAGATGTTGGACAACTATTTTTAGCTCAACCAATCACGCGTCTTCACAGCTAACAGCCTAACACTTCACAAATTACATTGTTTTAGCGTTGTAAATTATTATCGCTAGACCCGCTTCTGTATCGCTACCAATATATTCATCCTTCATCCCACTTCTAGTTTTATCATTGATAACTTCGTTCTTCATCCCGCTTCCCTATTAGTTCCAATATTTTCATAGCTTATTCTAATTCCTGTCTTAGGTGTGTACACAATTTACTAAGCTATCCCTAATAGCAGAGCGAAAGAATACACAGCATGGGCATAACGTATATCCGTGAAGACGCGTGATTGGTTGAGCTAAAAATAGTTGTCCAACATCTAGACGCAAGTCTTATAACGCCTTTGCCTATCCAATGTGTGTCCAGACGTTGCAATAAGTTGTCGTGAAACTGAAAAATGAGTTGTTCTGTTCACAATGCTGTGCTTTACCGAGCAAACTTATGCCATTTTCTAAAGTCTTTATAATTTCATGTACAAATACCTCATGGAACATGTGAGGAAGACTGTTAACAGAGAATGCAGGTTCATATAATTGAACAATGAATTTCATTTTACTCCGATTGCGACATGACTCAGTCAGTCCCAAGGCTGAATGAATGAGGATGGAGACGCTGATGATCTATCTATCAATGCTAAAGATCAATGGGGTCATTGCATCGAATTGCAGTTGAAGTTTGGTGCTCCTGAGTTGTTCTGCAGCGTTTAGCTATTTACAGTAGCTATAAATAAATTACTAGCATCAAAGGCCTTAGGCCGAAAGTCGATCGGGCGCAGCAGTGACTGCATGGAGCCCCTTCTGTTTTGTTATGTCTTGTGTTTTTGTCTATTGTGTCTTTGTGTATCGGTAACTGTCCGCTGTTCTGAAAGTAACACTTGCATACCAGCGTCCGGTGTATTTTGTGAACTGTTAGCGTTTGGCTTACATTATTAAACTATAACTGTTATTACCAGGCCCGATGGAATCACGTGACTTCTGCTGAGGCAACGTTTCAGGTTTCGTTTATGCGCATTAAGCATAAAATTTATGGCATGAGTTGGATATTATTGCCAGGGGCTTCTATCGCCCCAAGCAGCCGGGCTCAAAAACTCATGACTTTCCATTTTCCAATCTCAAAAATATTCTTCCATCCCATCTGACCAGTCTTCCACCATATTTCTGAAATTTATATATTATGAAATATCCCCCCTGTTTTACATTGGGCGCACTTGCGCCCGCTGGGTATAGGGATAGAAGCCCCTGATTATTGCACACGCCTCTGAGTAGGTTCCTTGAAGGGGCGCTATATAAGTTTTCGAAATGAATGAATGAATGAAATGGACAATTCAATTCAGTTCAGTTCAATTCACTTTATTGACAACCACATAACGAAACAAGAAATCCATTATAGTACATTTTTATGGCTTGTTCTGTGGCTACAACAGGGGAGCCAATAAAGGACATGGTATCGAAGGACAGGGCTGCCTATAGCACGTAAAACGTTTCAGATGGCGATATACAGAATATATCAGTATAGATAAACTTTGTAAATAAATTATTAACATTGATTAAGCAGTTGTATGACATGATGACATCCTGTAAACTTAGTTAAATAAAGGATCTATAAGAAAAACATCACTTTATTTTAATAACCTTGTGTAGGCCTATAGAGAAACAATGCTTAAATAACTGGGCATGCTATAACTAGTTTATTGAATAGGCCTATAGTTCAATAATAATTGTCTGAGATTATTTTTAAAAGAGAAACGGGTTGAAATGACTTGAACATCTTGTGTAATTTATTCGATAGCGATGGTCCAAGTATTGTAATGGCAAATTTACGAGTGTTTGTTCTGATAAATGCACATCTATATACATTTTGAATTCTTGTGTGGTAGGGGTGATAAAGTAGTTCTCAAATGCGTTAAGTCAAATGCATTTTATAGGTGCAGCGCTGCATTAATTCATTTATCTGCATTGCATTGATTTTATTAATTTTTAAAATACCCAGCTGGGAGAACGCTTGGCCAGAGTGCGAGTTGTAGGGAAAACCCGATGTAACACGAAATTTTTTTTTGCAGTACTATAATTCTGTTAAGCCTGAATTCATAGTTGGAGGCCCAAATCATGTTGCAATAGGCTAAGTATGTATGTATGAATATTCGTTTAATGCAAGAAAACACTCTGACAATAACGCAGAATATGCTTACAGGATAGTAACTAAATTAAAAGAAGTAGTTTAATAGTTTGAATTATAGTTGTCTTTGTTTATAGTTTATTATTTTAGAAAGTTAATATATATTTTTGTACAGGGCTCTAAGGATGAATTGTGAGTCATCTTTTGGAGGAAGTGTGTGATTGTGGACTCTGGGCCTAAGTTGCTGGGTTGAGGGTGGTGGAGGGAAGGAAGGAATTGATATAAGACATGATTAGGATTACGCAAGATTGAGAAGAGAAGTTTATTATCAGCTGTATTTGCTAGTTCAGATACTGTTGGGCAGGTTTTCTCAATGTAGCCAATGCGTTTAGCTCTTCTCAGTATCTTTTCCAAGCGTTCTTTATCAGATGCTAGGGTTAGCCCCCAGCGGACAACAGTTGTGACCTGTAAACGCCGCTTGAATCCAATCAAACGCAGTCCCACCTGCTTTGGCAGGCTTCCAGGGTGACTTGGCGGTACAGGGGACTGGCGCACGACTCCGGCGACTCCTCTCTTGACGTTGACGGGAGTCGCAGAACTGCGACTTGACTCTGTGGACAGGTGAGAGGGCGATGACGCCGGCACGCACATCGACTGACTGTAGTGATCCGACTTGAGCCAGGCGCCGCGGGACGAAGCCGGCTTAGGAGAAGAAAATGAATGCGATTCGGGCGCCTGATGAGGAAGAAGACAATTGACAATATTAACAACCCACCGATCGATCAAAGCATTTCCCCCGAAGTGTTAGCGACCTTATATTTCTGATCATAGGCATAATGTGTGGAAAGTACAAGGGGTACTTGTACCCCTACTTTTTAAAGTGAGGGTACATGTACCCCCCCTCCCCACTTTTCCAAACAAAAAATAACAAAACGTCATCCATATTTTTTAATTGTACCTTTTGGAGCTTTCTGATGTAGAATGAGCCACAAAAAAGAGGCAAATTCAAACGGCCTTGACCCGGATGCCAGCATTAAGACCACGTGACCATGCTTTGTCCAATAAGCTCTTTAAAGGCCTATCGTCATGTAAATAGCCACGTCATCAGGCCACTGCGCTTGACCAATCAACAACGACTTCTTATTAACAAACAGCCAATCAGCCGTCTTGCAAGCAAAACTAATTTAAATAAATATATCGCGAACTACTAAATCTATGGAATCTATAATTAGATGTGCGGGCATACGGTCGCTGCAAAAACGACTGCACAGGAGATAGGCCATACTGTCTCTAGATTATAATATAATCTCTTTGGTTGTAACAGGTAACAGACCTAACAATTGTATTAGAGTATTTATATAGCGCCACTCATAGTGTGAACCCGCACATCAAAGCCGCTCCGGACTACAGCGCTGATGAATCAACACGTTAAAGCAGGGCATCATTTACTGAGTAACCCTGAAATAAATCCATATAGTCACTATTATTCTTATTTATTTTAATCTTTTTCCGTTGAGTTTAAAGACTCTTATGGCCACCAGGGGCGCTAACTCTTTGAGCGGTTATAAGAAGGCTGGGTCATAATTATTGTACACTGTCCCGAAAGTGTGGAACCCCTTCGTGGGGCTTGGTAGTGTAGTGGTGAAGGTCGCCGCCTTGCGACCTAAGGGTTGAGGGTTCGAATCCCACCCACCGCGTAAGGACCTTGAGCAAGTCCTTCACTCACAATTGCTCGTGGCGCTCCACCGTGTAAACTCCGACACAACTCGGGGCTGTAGTCGGGACCGCTTCTAAGTAGTATGAAACTTGAAGGGACAGTATAGAAGTGTGAATAAATAAATAAAATAAAGATATACGGATGAAAAAGATATAGTAGACCTAGATAATAATTATTGATTTAAAAAATCTTAACAGATTTTTAACCCTAACATATTAATTGACTATAATGTGTAATTTATTCAGGCAGTTTCTGTACAATAATAGATCCCTGTAATTTTGTTGTTTTCACGTAAAGATTACCTAATAATTTGTCTTTCCCGTTGAACACCATTTTCTACTGAAATATATGCATATATAATTATTACTGTAGATTTTTCATCTATATGGCAGATCCAAATTGTTCCGGACACGATGTAGATCCAGGAAACCGGAACAAATTGCTCAGAAATTAATGTTTACCGTAACAGTTACGAGGCGTGTTGCTCTCCTCAATCAATCTGCTTATGATTGGTACCACGGCAGTATAATATATAGTTAATTAGTTCCTTACTGCACCCGCCACGTATAAGACCTTTAGCAAGTCCTTTACTCACAATTGCTCAAGCGCTTCAGCGTGTAAAACTCCGACCACTACGGGCTGTAGTCGGGACCGCCTCTGAGTAGTGGTCTGTAAGAGGCGGTATAGAAATACACAAATACAATACTGCAAAGCGACACTCCCTCCTTCCTAATCGTAATCTCAAAATTGTTATAGCGCCACTCGAAAGCCAAGCACAGAGCACCAGCCAATTCCAGAGCGCTGAAATGCCAAGTACAGCGAGGACCTCCTCATTTTTTGAGTCTCGAGACTGGCGATACTAACTCGCGCACAACGCCGAGTCGAAACAATTTGTCTAATAGCGTTAAGGTTAGGAAGATCAGCTCGTGCCAATGTACCATTGCTATGTCTATTGGGTGGTCTTTGATCTTGTGGCCGGCCGCGCCTTCTTTGTCTTTGAACTCCGCATGCACCGTCGGCTCCCTTTGATCCCTTGGAACTGTTTCCGTTCGCTACGTATGTATAGTTGTATACGCGTGCTTCGATTTTTTTAACAATCGGTTAAAACGCAGCTTCTGCTTTTAAAAAATGAGCTGCAATAAGAAAATCACAGCTTATCAAATGCCGTGCAGTTTGTCAGAGCTTTTGTATAGTAGTTATTTATCGCACGCAATGTTAATATAAAAATATAGAGCTACAGTGCTAAATAAAATTAATGTGTATCTCTGTCTTGAGTGATGACGCAATACATGTTGCTTTCAAATACATAATAATGTTTATTATAGTCAAATAATATAATTCGCTTATATGCTAATGATATGCTAATTGTAACCACTGACGATGACGAACGTGAAGATAATAATTATAGTGCGTTCGAAGTTTCGTTTCGATTTAAAAAGTTAAAATAAGAAATGGAAAATAATTAGACTAACCAACCCCTGGGTATATTTAATGGGTATATTTAATGGGTATATTTAATGGGTATATTTAATGGGTATATTTAATGGGTATATTTAATGGGTATATTTA
>JAQFXW010006030.1:0-10049 GCA_034693945.1 Dendrobaena attemsi | reverse complement strand
GAGACCGCCTCTGAGTAGTAGTGGTCTGGGAGAGGCGGTATAGAAATACACAAATACAATACAATACAATACAATACTTCAGCTAGTGATCGAACGGATGAGTCACTTCTTTAAACCTATACCTGTCTCTGTTTCTGTCTCTGTCTATCTCTCCGGCTCTGTCTCACTCTGTCCATGCGTCCCTCTGTCTCTCTTCCACATGACGCCGTGATTTATCGCTGCTCCTTTTGCTCTATCTGCTGTTTTCCTCTGTCAATCTTCCCCGTGTCCTCAATTCCTTTCCCCTTCCCCTCCTCATATCATTCTTGTTACTTTCTTCTGCTGAACTGGTGTTCTATAAAAGGCAAAGGGAATATCCTCTTGTTGTGTTGACAGACAGAAGCAGACGTACACTCAGACATACACTTGTCCTTACACAGACAGACAAAGGCGAGGATTTGCAGACAGACGCTTGATGTTTGATGAATGCCTTCATATGATTGACCAGTCAAATGCCTCGAACTTCAGAAATCAATCAATTGTTCCGAGTCAGCTGCAGCCTATAACAACCTCATCCATTTAATCTGTCTCCTTCGATCGCTCATTCGATCATCCTGAAACTCATCCATCCATCCATCCATCCATCCATCCATTCATTTTTGCATCCTTATTCGTTCCTTCATTCTCGTTCATCCCGCATGAGTTTGTATTGCTGAGGAAGCGCATTATAGGTCCTTAGTCCTCTTGATTCAGTCTTTTTCTACTCCATTTAGCCGTCCTATTTCCCCTTTCAATCTATCTATGTTTCATTCTTCTTCACTGTTTCCTTCTATCCTTCTTCTCTTCCTTGATCTCTTCTTATTCCTTTATCCCTTCTTTCTTTTTCTGACCATTCCTTTTCTTCTTTAGCCATTCTATCATTCCTTATCTCGTCCTTCGGTCGACCAGTCCCGTTGGCGACTGAAACGGTCTCTACTATCCAATTAAAACATCGTAGGAACAGAAGCCTTCGTATAAGCCTACGACCAATCCTAGAGGTTGTGTGAATTTACATTGACTCGGACAAGCTCAGCGGCTGAGCTCGGTGACTGAGCTCAACGGTTGAGCTGGGCGTTGGGAAAGCGGATTTTTCGATCAGCTTTAAACACGCGCGTTCGTGTTTATTCACCTTCGTTTATCAGCTCTGTTCTTCGTCAAACAAATCAATGTCTGCTTGATGATGAAACTGAGACAACGTGAAGACGCTATGGTCTGACCTTACCGACCCCGATGAACCACGAGTTTTCCCATGGTTCATCAACTGGGCTGAACGGGTCGGTTGAACGTGTGATGGACTGTGGGCTGCTTGAGTCAGAATGCATCTGATTGACGATGAAGAGAAAAAAACGCAGTCAGTAAATCTCAAAGAGAAAGTGATGGCTCAAGCGTGGTCTGTTGCTTAATCAACGAGCCCATCTATATTGTTATGATAATAGCCATAACCCTTCGGGTGCACTGTCCTTGCTGCTGCCTTGGAGATGATGGAGCGTGGACGGTAGCGATAGGCCTAAGGGATGGTGGTGGCTTGTATACTGTAGAGAGTAATGGAGCCAGTGCTTCTTGTATAATCTCCCTTATAGCAGTTGGGATTATCATTGCATGGCGGTAATAATGGTCTCCTCCTCTTCAGCGTCTCTCTCGCGCTGTCGTCTGTGGTCGGCTGACGACAAAGAATGATCATCAGTGGTATATCGCCTCCGCCATAAATCACAAATAACGAGTCGGTTGCTGTTTTGCTGCTGCTGCGGCTGCTGTGGATGATGAGGCTGCTGAAGATGGGGATGCGGGACACTGACGATGAAACGGATGGGAGAGGCATCCGAGTGGCGACAACAGGAAGGCGATGTTATGGGAGTTAGCGAGGGAGAGAGTGGTGGAATGATGTAGCCAGCGGAGTCCAAAGATTTTGATGTGGATGTGCCGGATGAAGAGTGTCTGGACCATGGACACGAAATTAACACCCGCTCCATCCTCAGCAGCTCTCGTGGCTCAGCCTGCCTCCGCAGCAGCAGCCTCTGCCTCTGCACGGTCGTTCTCCTAATCATCTCCATCTATTACCATCATCATCTTTGTCTATGGCGCGAATTAAGGCGATCACCGCAGACTCTGCAGACGCCGTCGAATCGAAAGACATCGACGAACGAAAGATATATCTCGTGTCCCTTATCGGACAGACATCCACATTGCTATCGCATCTCTCTCTATGTCTCTCTCCCCTCCCCTCTATCTCCCTCTATCTCGTTCTCTCTCTCTCTCACTTCACCCTCTGTCTGTCTCCATGGCCACTTCTTCCTCAAAGCCATGCACCGAATTCTGCAGTTCCGATTTTCAACACTTGACAATAATAATATTATTATCTACATGTACACATGTGCATGTACGTATATCACCTATTGTCGCCACTCAGCCCATGGCTGGAATAATATGGGGTTCGCAGTTTCAACTATGCATGCAGTTTCAATTCGCACGCTTTGGAAGTATGCGTAATATAGACGTATTCCATGTAGCCCTATACTATAGAATCCCGCTTGCTGAAACCAGATCGCGGCCTATGTACGATGACTAAAATTAATGGTACAGTGGTTAGTCAGCCACCGCCATGGGGGGCCTATATCCCTCACCATCCCTCTCATCTTTCACGCCCTTGCACCCAATAACGGGCTGCTCAAGTGGGAAACTGTCAAATATAATCAAAACACTGCAGATCAGTTGCCTTTTAGGACACGTGAAGATCTTTGACCGTTTGTCTTTTCTTTCAGTTCATGGTCTCGGAATGACGGCCTGTCCGAAAGAAGGACGGATAGTCATGACGGGACGTACCGGGTATTTCTCGACGGCCCATGGTCCCCATCGGTCGCCGATCGGCAGCGAGAGTTGTCCCTGGGCGATCACGGTCCACCCGGGTCAGCGCGTCCACCTCAAGGTCATCCTACTGCACAACGAGAACGCTAATCCGGTGAAGGCAGAGGAGGCGATCGTCTGCTCCAGCGTCTTCGTCGTTCGAGACAGTTTCGCCGTCGGAACGAAAGAACTGGGAATATGCGCCGGAAAGTCGAGGGAAAGACACTTCTTCACTTCCGTCGGTCACGAGGTCGTTCTGTTTCTGTCACGTGGTGTCAGCAGAGACTTCCGGTTGATCGAACAAAGAGATTATCCGAGGTTCATCGTCAATTTCGAAGGTCTGTCTCTTTGTTCATTACCGTAAACTTTGCTAAAGCCTACAGTTTGAATTTCATAACGGCATACTGTCCTAAAACAATGTTTCTTCGACTCCAATTGTAATCCGTAGACCCTATAATTATAAAAGCATAATTCGAAACTCCTTAGGGCTTACAGACTTATTAGTTGATAGAGAAGGCTATTTATCACCTAGGTCTATATGCTGTAAGAAGGAATCTATAGTCATTCACAATATAAATATAAGATGATCTAAATGATTAATTTAAGCTAAATGTAGCATCTAGAAGCAACTACTGTAGGCGAATAAGATAGGCCACAAACCTGTCGAGGATAAGAAACATATGCTGTAGGTAAATCATGTTATAGGAGCGGTAGGCCTATATCCTCACGGAATTTCAAAACGGGAAACCCCATTTATGTAGCACTATGAGGTCATCTACGTCGCCACACCTTCGTCTCGAACCCGCCTAACGTTGTCGACCATAGCCTGTCGTGAGCAGACGATCATGTTCCTCACACGAAGCATCGTAGACGTTCGAAGAGCCAGTCTATAGATTTGATGTGTTTGAGATGAGATCTTTTGGATTCCTTTGCTTTGTTATGCCATGCATTTATTATGCCATGCAATGCCGATTGGCCGAGGTGTTGTGTTACATGCTATGCAAATTATATTTTCCATTATGTTGATGTAAGCTTACTGTGTGACGTGATGGTAGAGTTGCTTTTGTCAAGTGTTATCGTTCGTCTACTCTGAATATCATTGCCTATGATATCATGTGAGATTAACTATCCGTTCTGCTATTCTTCCTATCGACAAAATAGCTCTGTTCTCTCTCTATATAGAGCAGCTCTTCGTGTAGTCTTGCGTCGGTCTCTCTTTCCTGGCTTTGTCAGTTCACTGTCCTTGGTCGCCTGTGGGATTAAACGACCCTCTTAGAAACAGGACGACGACATTTCACTTTCATATGATTTGCTTGACGCTGCTATGATGCCTTGTTCATTGGTGTTGTTGTTGTCCTGGCAGCGGTTGGTTGTCCTGATCTGGTTGTACCATTGAACGCCTGGATTAAGCGTGCAGGAGACAACGTGATGATTAAGTGCAATGATACAATGGAGACGTGGTACTTCACTTGTCAGCGCAGCCAATGGATCGGAGATATCGGCAACTGCTCTCAGAGTGCGTCTATTCATCATCATCAGCATAATCGTCGTCATCATCATCATCATCATTATCATCATCATTATCATTATCATCATCATCATGCTTATAATTACTATCGGTGTAGTAATAGTAGTAGCGGGAGGGGTGGAAGTAGTTGCATGCAATAATATAGAAGTATAGTAATATTATATATATATTTATAGTGGTAGTATTAGGAGTAGTTCTAGCTACTGTCATTATTTCGTCATCATTATAATATATTAGGCAATAGGCACTTTAACAGTATATGGGGAAGAGAATTGTAAAGAAGTGGGTCAGATGAGGAAGTCATCGATTAAGCGGAAGAGAAAGACAGAGAAATTCTGAGGAGAAATGAATGGCAGACGATTAATCAAGGAGGCGATAATGAAAGAAAGAATCCTACTTGTCAGACGTTTCTCCTACTTGTCAGACGTTTCTTCTGCTTCTATTCAGTCGAAATTTGGTGAGCTAAAATGTTGTTCGAGATTTCTATGATAAGTATACTGACTTGTTGGTCGCTGGGACGGTGAGGGAGAGGACTGGTCGTACGCACCTATACGCAGAGGCAGAGAAAATGAAGTCGCTATAGATGACTTCATAAGCATGGCTGGCTACATGTAGACCTAAGTGCTAGATTAAGTAATTGTTCCTCTTCTTCATCTCTCTCTGTGGTTAAGAGAGTGTTTCTGCTCTTTCCCCAGAGGGCGTCCAGCGATTGAAGAATGACGAACTACCGGCAGAACTGACTTTTCCAGCCCATGGTATTCACTCACTCTAACTCAGTTGTCAATTCTCACTCGCCTCCTTACTCATTCACACATTACATTTACTCACTTGCTTTCAAGCATTAGCATGCTCACTCACGCATTAGCTCGCTTTATTCACACATTAGTTCGTTTATTCACACATTAGCTCGCTCATTCACTCATTAGCTCACTCACTTACACATTAGCTCAATCATTTACCCATTAGCTCGCTCATTCACTCATTAGCTCACTCATTTGCACATTAGCTCAATCATTCTCAAATTAGCTCGCTCAATCAATCCATTTGCTCCCTCATTCTCAAATTGACTCGCTCATCACGCACTAGTTCCTTGTGCAAAGCACCGTATATACTCGTGGAGCGACATGCACAAGCACTGGCGTGACCTTTGTTATTACAGGTATTGTTTTGGCTGTATTGATCGGAATTCTACTTGGAATGTTCGTCGGAATGGTATTACTATTGGCAATCCACTGCGCAAGACACAGGTACAATGATTGGATTAATTGATTGATTGATTAAGTGACTGACTTTCCGACTAATTGACTGATTGATTAATCGAACGACTGACTGATTGATTAAGAGATTGATTTATTGAGTGAGTGATTGATTGAGTGTTCGATTGAGTAACTACTATAGCTGGCTGAACGATTGATGTAATTGTACTTTCATTCATTACTTCATAATTGATTTGGCCTCTAAGGCAGTCGGTCTGTTGGTCAATTGATCGGCCGATGAATGTGGATGACCATGGCCATAGAACATTGTCTCGGATCAATCCATTGGGTCACGTCGGTACAGAACAACAGAAACCGTGCAATGCTTAATTATAGGCACCAATTGCACCTTGAACGACAAGTAGGCCTTCGCCTTACGCGGCCAATCTGGATAACAAGTGCAAACAGGTGCGCGTCTCGAGTCTGCCAGTGGAGCCACGTTCGATTCCTGAAATTAGATAGGTTCAGATATATATTATACGATATAGAGCATACATTTAGTGAAATCCACGGTCGTTTCTGCTGTGGCCCGTCAATGTTAGCCAGGACTGTAATGGAACAGCTGAGACTTATCCGGTCAGGAATTGACGTGAGACATAAGAAGAGTGCGATCGTTACTTACTCATTGCAATACGAAGAACGACGAGTAGCTTGATCCAATGCACTGACCTGTAACTCGAAAAAGTATGGAAGATAAGTTAGTGTACGAGATGTAATAATATCGCACACAGAATTTGACCTTTGAATGTGCTTCAATTCGGGTAATCCTATATATCTGTACGCAACCCCGTTCTTCGTCTGATCCAGCTGAGCTGTTTGACGTTTCTATCTTGATCAATTCCTCAACTCTTATCATCTAATTGATCTAAGTTGCCTCACTCTCTTCTCAGCATCACAAATCTTTACTTACTCATTGCAATCTGAAAATTGAACATTTGCCCACACGTCTCCTACTTCTCCAATTGCTCTTCTTCACATACTTCATATTCTTTTCGCATTCTTGGCTTCCTTCCTTTCTTTATTCTTATCAGAATTCCTCTGCTTGTTCTTATTCTTCTAAATCTTCTTCTTTGCAGCTTTCGCACTCTGCTTCGCATTTCTTTTGCTAACAATATATACCAAGATTAGGCCTATAGTTTGATTGATTGATCTGTTCCTGCAGCTTTAAAAACGAAGCCCTTCAGACAATTAATGGAGTCGGAAACCTCACGAATACCTCTGACCATTCATTAAATATAATATTATGGTCACATAAATACAGTTGGTCCTTGGTCACGTGATGCTGTCATGAATGTGCAGCACGTCGTGTCTGTGACTGTTGTCCTTGTAGGTCAAAGTGCAGCCTAAAGAAGCGCCAGGCTCTCTTCCTCGCCTCGCACTGCAGCGGAGTGGGTTCGGAGTCGACTGATCTCTCCCTTCCAGCCTTCCATCGCAACTCCAACAGACCACGTGATGAACGCTATCCAGCGCTCCTCATGAGCTCCGAGAAAGTCTGCGACATGGAGAAACTGTACGATTTCAGTGCCACGGCCGCCGCCAACAGCTTCTACGGCGGCGACATAGGAGTGCATGGCAGCGGCGGTGCCATGGGCTGCGGAGGAGAGGCGGATGGTATCCATGGTGATCTGAGGGGATGCTACTATCCTCCGGCTGCGGCGATGACGATGGTCGACTATGCGGCGATCGTCGATCGGAGTCTGGCGGACAATCTGGAAAACGCTCGCATCTCTTCTGCTACGGAGGCAGGAGAAGACACCTGTCCGCATCATCATCATCAGCATCTTAACAACCCTTATCATCATCACCATCACCATCATCACCTGAGTGATCGTCGTCTGCTGTCCACTCGCGGTCAGTCGTCGTGTCCACTCTGCAGGAACTACGACTGTCTCCAAGGCAACGACAGCGCTGCTGCACGCCGATTGGTTGTCGACCGACCAATCATCGATACGGCTGTCGATTCGCCATGCAACGACGACCGTACTGATGACGTCAACGGCGGCTGTTCTGTTGCTATGACAACGCCAGGGACGGGATGGACAGCGACGGGGGATGCCATAGATCATCTGCAGCAGCAGCAGCAGCAGAGGAATACATGTAATGAGGATGGACGAGAGAACCTCGGCCTTCAGCTGCATCACCCTGTCAGGTCAGAAGGACCTGATGTTGCTCCTCCACCCCTCGTCTCGTTCCAAGAGGACTCCAATCGAATCGCCACTTCCACCTTTACAACGACTCCCTCATCATCAGCTATCGATAACACGTAGTCCTAGCTGCCTTCGTGATGTTCGACTCAGCGCAACTGAGGATATTAATGCTATAATGATGATTCTTGTACAGAAAGAGCTCCTATTTATCTCTTTATTTTCATGATTATTGTTCTTCCTTCTATAGGGTAGACTTATAGCTATACTGTATATGCAAAGTAAAGACTAGGCCTACTTTTCTGAAATTTAAAAAGTCGTCTGCAGAGTAAAGATTCATGCCTGGAATTTTTCAAGATCTGAATCTGAATGTTGTTATCATCAATTTAAGTCCCAGTACCCTATATAATTCTAATTATTCTTGTCATTTTTGGCCTAATCATTACTGCTATTGTATACATTATTTGGCATGCATGCGATGTCACCCATATTAGTCCTACCTAATTCCTACCACCACCACTGTTAGACTCAATTATATTTTATATTTATTTTATCAACGATTTAAATTCACTAGCCCATTGGGAGCGCTTCGGCCATGTGTTTGCATGGTACCGAGTACGAACCCGATGTCTGCCGACATTCAGAGATTTAACATCTCGGGCTAGCACAACGGCGTGTGTGGAGCAATGGAATAATCGATGCCTTGCGTCCGAAGGGTCGCGGGTTTGATTCAGACCCGAGCCACCGCGTAGGGACCTTGAACAAGTCCTTCACCTACAGTAATACTGTTGCTCGTGGCGCTTCGGCGTGAAAATTCCGACACTCCCTTGGGCTGTAGTCGGGACCGCCTCTGAGTAGTAGTGTACTTGAAGGGGCGGTATAGAAATGCGTAAATAAATAAATTACAATATTATTTTATAGCCTATACATACAAAATATGTGGGGCGTGGTAGTGTAGTGGTGAAGGTCGCCGCCTTGCAACCACAGGTTGCAGATTCAAATCCCACCAACCACGTAGGGACCTTTAGCAAGTCCTTCACTCACAATTGCTCAAGCGCTTCGGCGTGTAAACTCCGACACACCTTTGGGACCGCCTCTGAATAGTAGTGGACTGTAAGGGGTGGTATAGAAATACACACATACATACATTATACATACAACATGAACGTAGTTGTTACTTGCTAGTATGTGACACTATTTTGTATGAGTAAATTTTGTATTTACGGATAGCGGCTAGCCTAGGCTAATGGTCTATCACTAGTTGCCATTAATGGAAAGGTGACGTGTGAAGCGTAAATCCATGACAGCAACCAGCGGCAGGTAATTTAATCTTAGCGGCCTACTGAAGTCGGTGATGGGTGGCTGGTAAGCAAAATTCCACGGTCAGTTCGGTCAAAAGACAAGAAGTGGGGACGTGGCGGTGTTTTGGTAGGCTACCTTGTGACCGGAGGGTTACAGGTTCGAATCTATCTGAAGCCACACTGTATGTACAGCCTATAGGAACTGTAAGTAAGTCCTCCATTCGCTAATGCTGTGTGGGGAGGGGCAGTATAATAGGTAATACGCTGGTACGAAGAATATGAGACCTACGATTGCGTCCCGTAGCTTCCCATAAACTCCAGCAAGTTAATTCAACTTTCTTTTGCCTGGTGGCCAAAGTATCCTAAACGACGCACTTCAGTGTTAACTCAGCATCAGACTTAATCGATTTGTCGGGAGGGCCTCTGAAAAGTTTGTACTACGAGAGGCGCTATATAAATGCTTGTATACACTACAACAAGTAGGCCTATATATTCCCTGCTGAGGGAACGTTTGTCGGAAGAGTTCCATAATATAATACAGGTCCTGCAACAGAAAAGTCACTCCTGCCTAGAACTGTAGCCTATATATTATATATATAGGGGAGGGTGCCCAAGACGGGGTCGGTGCACAAGATGAGACGATGCGATTTTTCTGCAGACGCGCTGCGCGTTACTTACGTATTTGTAGTCAACGTTCTACTGTGGGAGGCGTGCTGGTTGTCCCTTTTGCCGAACAGCTATACTGAAAAGAAGCGTGCCTTTTCGGTTGTTGGTTCCTCCTCGCTTTGGAATGGGCTCCCTGTGCAACTGCGCTTGATTCCGAGGGTCCATTTTGATACATTCTTCACGCACCTCAAAACTCCTCTTCTTGTCCGGGCTAAAATCGGAAGCGCCTCTGAGAAGTTGCCTTGAAGGAGCGAAATATAAATTATCAATCAATCAATCGCAATTTGTATAGCGC
>JAQFXW010006029.1:0-10050 GCA_034693945.1 Dendrobaena attemsi | reverse complement strand
CCTTGAGGCCTAATATAGCCTATTTAGGATGCCCTTGACGGGAAACGATCACTTAGGCTATAGGACCTGTCAGAAAACCGACAAGGAAAGTGAATTGGCCACATATTGAGAGATTCGCTCACAAGTTATAGAACTAAGTCGAGGGACGAATAGATGGGAAAAGTAGGTAAAAGTAAAGCAAAGTCCAACCACGGGACGAAGGCCCATTGGGAGGCGCTCATCTCCTTTTCCTTGGCCCTGAGCTGGCAATGGACGAATACCAAGGTCCTGGTCACGGGGCCGGTGTATCGCAGGACTTGCCGTTAAAGAAACTCCCATATAATAATTATAACAAACAGTTTCGCATAAAGCATGTGAAAATCGATGCGATAGGGCACTGGACATTAGGATTCAATGGATTGGATAGTGTGTCAAATAAAGATAAGTTTAAATTGCCAAATTATATTGCGGGGTCAACATTGAAAGACCATCGATGAGACGGATGCCATCGTTAAATGTTAGCCGAAGTTTAGAGATGTTAAGATAATGGACTACATTTTATTATTGTGTATATAAGTGTTTATTTGCATATGCATTTGTTTTGAGCCTATTGCTATTAGAGTCTTCTTTGAGATCTATCCCTTATCCGCAATGCAGGACCATAACTCGTATCCTAACCTCGGGATATTTTCCCCGAAAAGCAACCGTTACGATATTAGTCCGTCATCCCGTAGCCAAAGCAAATAAGAGAACTTAGCATATAATATAGGACTATAGTTCCTTCGTTCATTTATCTGGTTCACCTTTATAATAAGTAAGCTGCAGTGATTATGCCACAGTAGTAGCCAGAATGCCATGAAGCTCAAGCGAGTACTCCACCAGCTGTAAGGACAGACTGAATCATAAAGCAGCGTTTGCTTACTAAATCGTGGTCGTAATCGTAACTCGAAACTTCTATTATATTCTATTATATAACTTACGAAATATCTGTAATATTATGTATTATTATAATAGATAAAATAATTGCCAGTGGTGTTTTCATGTGTCTTGGTGCAATTTTAAAATAGGCCTACATTTAACTAAATAGGTGTAAACGTAATTACAATGCAGTGAATATTAATAAAACGAAAATAAACTAATTTTAATAATAAGTTAGCGGAACTATTGGTCCTCTTTGGTCGCCTCTGCGCCAACGTTTTCGTGGCATGCTAATGTTAAGGTTTTAATTTTTGACTTGAATTTGGATCAATAAGATTTATTTTGACTTTGATTAACTGTCTTTATCTTCTTCAGCAACCTGCTCTAGACCGTGCGACGAGGGCAAGTCATGTGTTCCGGGAGACAAGTGTCAATGTCTGAGCTCTGGATCAGGTGTATGCACTGCAGGTAATGCGAATTTATTGTGAATTAATGGAAATAAACGCCTAGAACTCTAAGTAGTTTATGCCAGAAAGCAGGATATCATTGGAAGCAAATAATTTTAAAGCAAAAGGAATTTCTCACAGTAGGCCTAGCTATTTACTAGCTCTCAGGTTATGAAATTGCTGTATATTATTAATTTTAATTCCTGAATTTCACTGAAAGGTGTAGCAATCAGTGTTTTACTTCTGCAGAGGTAAGAATGTATTTGTAGGTCGTCCGTGCATGCACATATTATATCTAACAATACGTGAATGCATTTAGTAACATCCCAAAGGCACAGGGTTGTCTAAAATCAGCCAATTTTAAAGCCAGTGTGTCATCACTTAATTCGCACTTTCGCAATCTTGTTTTGCAGTTTTCAGTCTGCACTAAATAATCACAGGAGAATTGAGGACAGACAAGGGAGTGACAAAGACTCTGCAGATCTTATCTTGGCACAAAAGAGAAATTATTGTGTCATCACTTAATTCACACTTTCTCAATCTTGTTTTGCAGTTAGTAGTCTGCACTAAATAATCACAGAAGAAGTGAAGATAGACAAGCGAGTGACAAAGACTCTGCAGATCTTATCTTGGCACAAAAGAGAAATTATCCCATATGAATGATTTAGCAGTAAACTCATCATTTGGTTTCGTTGATTTAAGTCCTTGGTTGTTCGACGATATCAACACAGTTCGTTTCTTTCTTTGCAGTGGCATGTCCGTACAAGTCGTGCTACCCTGGGAGTTGTTCTGCCGGGAGCTGTAATTGTCCGCCACAGTTCGATGGAGCAAATTGTGAGACATGTCAGTACAAGAACTTGATCAATTCGATCGTTCGTTTTTAATAGAAAAATGGGGACAAATGCAACTGTTTAAATTATGTAAATTGCCGCAGGTTGGGCCTAAAGGTGGAGTGCAGCTATCTTGGTCAGAGCTTTAAACGTCGGACATTGCAGTTGAGCATGTGTAGTGCATTTCAATTCACCATGCGGCTATCTACAACGTAGAGTTTTCCTACAATACCACAGGAGCCAGAACAGTTAAAATATAGCGAGTAGGCTATACGAAATAAATAAGAATTGGCCATGAACAGAGCGTTGCTGCAAGCCAGAATGATCATCATAACACCTTCATCCTCAAATAACTTCAGTGGCTTAAAATCTCTGAACGAATCCATTTCAAAGTCATCTCGCTAACTTACAACTCTTTACAATATTCCTCTTTACAATATTCCTCCTGAATTCCGCAAATTTTCTTATCCTTTCTCATCCCTCTGAAGCACCCAGCTTCTCTTGATTCAGTCTCCACCATCTGTCACCCCAAGGCTTTCCATACTAAACTGAAGCTTCACCTCTTCAGGCTGTCAAACTCTGATTCCTCTGACTCTCCCCCTCCCAACCCTCGTCCTTAACAACACCCGCCCTAACAGCTGCTTTCCCTCTGCCATGACCTCCTGGAACTCGACCTCGGACCACCACGGACTTTTCTCATTGAATCCCCTCTTGATTTTATGCAGCGCTTGTGAATTAGCTGGTTCCCAGCGCTTAGCTTTACAGAGCGCTTTAGAGGTGTCGAGTTTACGATTACGATTACGAAGGAGTTGCAAATGGCTCTCATAGAAGCCAGTAGGCCTGTTGTGCTCATGTCCCAGTATAGAAATAGAGCTATGCGAGTCTTCATACATCTTCAATTACACCAACAGTGTAACTAGAATCGGAACGAACAAGTATTTAAACGATTGAAAAACAAGCTTCAATATTATTTCACTCTGCTTGAGGTTTACTCTGCTCACGTACTTAGCTCAGTGTAGACCTAGGCCATAGTCTTGAACCACACGTCGAGAAGTATTGAAGAACTGGGTGAAGGATAGAGAAGAGGAGTAGTCCCGTAAGCGAGCCTGGAGGCAGCCATGGTATGAAAGGTTAGCAACCTCATATTCTTAGCCTCGGCATACACGAGGGCGGGTGATCAGTCCTCTCCTTCACCGTCTCATCTTCCCTCTGACAGTGTGCGATCAGTACAAATAAGTTTGACTCAACAATGAAGATAATCAATCAATATATAAATTTAAAAAAAATCTCGTGTTAACCGGCAAAACGCAATTTATTTACAAAGAAACTGATAATAGATGTTTGCTATCCTGATGTCTTTATAAGTATGCAGACGTCGCCTTTAGTAGGCCTATAGATATGTTAATAAGCCCAAGATATAAACTTTTAATAGTTTTATTTTGCTGATGACGATAATCAGCATCTTATTCGAGAGAAATGAATTCATCAAACTACATTGATGGTATCATAAATTGTTAATAATATTGAATGAATATTTTAGAAATGTGTATACATTGAATAAAATTTGTATAAATTGGTACTGTGTCATTTTCCGACAGTCCGCCAAGCGCCAGAGATATCTACCTGTCAGGTGAAACTGTTCACCGGAACTCCTGAACGGGAAGTTGCCCAGGCCAACTGCGCCGTTGAAGGGCATGACCCGGAGTTGACGTGGGTCGGCGTTGCATCATTCTCAAGAATTGAGGCATGGTGGGAGGCGACGTACTCGAATCGATTCAGACCGGTGCTTGCTACAAAAACTTCGCACATTGAGGATGCGAGATTTGGGGTCACTCACACCAATGCTGAAGTCACTCTGTCTTCGTCGTCTTTTGGAAGTTCCAAACGTTAGTAATGTAGTTTCGAAATTTAAATGACGTGTCACGCCCCCAATATTTTACACCACCCCATAGGCTATAACATTTCAATTCACGCCATACCGCACTCCTTCCCATGCCATGTCACTTCATAGCCGACATCATGCCTATAAAATACCGTACTATTACATGTCATTCTATTCCATGTTAGGCTATAAGGTACTATATCATAATAGGCCCGATACGATGCCATACCTTACGACAATACGTGTCAAATAAAATTATGTTCATATCAATAATATTATTAAAGAGAGTATCACAACCCAGTCTGTCAAGAAATGCCAATTCAAAACCGCAATTGTTTTTTTAAGAATTACAATCTCTCTGTGAAAATCACTTTCCCCTCGTCTTCGATCTGCCTGTCTCTCTGTAAGTGTTTCTACGTCTGTCTCTCATCTCTTAGCATTGAGAGCGCTTCCGAAGGTCAAATCCTGCGAGAAGCGCTTTATCACCAATACAGTATTTAATATTTTCGCCATCTTGTCTATTCTCATCGCGTTCTTCCGACCTTTGACCCTTATACGTATTCTTAGCTTCCTATTATATACGCTGTCTATCCCTTAGGCTCGTTCACTGCTTTCAGTACGAAAGAAATAAGTACGATAACAAAACCTACAATAGCTAGATCTTATCTGAGATTTTATTACTTCTTTGCATGTTAATTAAATGAATACCACATTCCAGCTATAGATAAAACGGATCAAAGGTTTAATTCAGAGCACGGTCAATTGATGATGATGATGACGATGATGATGATGAAGATAACGGTCATTATGATGGATTATATAATGGATTATTATGATGAATCATGTTCTGTTTAATTGCGTTTAGCACAGAGCATGTCGCCGCAGTGCAAAAACGACCAACGCGCCCCTGAAGAAAACGTGAAATGTCCAAGTAGAACAGTCAGATGGAGTGAATTTGGTGTGACTGCTCTAAGCGACAACTCTACGTAAGTGTTTCGAGCTGGACTATTTGTTTAGCCATTGTAAAGCATAAGAGACCATTCTCGGTTGATTGCGATTTGTCTCGTGCCGATTTATCCAACGGCCGAATTGTCCTATCACCAACATTAACTGCAATGCTATTTTTCTGCTTGGAATAATTTTCCCTGTTGTTATTATCATTTATTAATATTATTATTACCATGATCATCATCGTCTTCTTTAAATCCATCATAATGATCGTTATCATAATGATCATCGTCATCATCATCATTTTAATTGTCATCATCATCATCATACTCATCATTACCATCATCATTATCATTATCATCATCATCGTCATCATCATAATCAACATCGTCATCATCATCATCATCATCATCATCATCATCATCATCATCATCATAATTATAATTGTTAATCCTGCGGCTTTCGATTAACATTATTATAAATTCGCTGTTGGAAATAATGGAAATTACGACTACGAAATAGATCTATAGGCCTACTAAAGATTCATTTTTTCATTCCACATCTAACGCGTATAAAACATATTTTGTTCATTATAGTCTAAGGCACAAGTCTACATGTAGGTTACTTCACTTGTAAATTTACTAGGACGATTGTAGTCAAATGAATCTTTTGAATGGTAACAAATTGGCTCCAGACATGAACACCGAGGTAGTAAATTATGCCAAACCAAGAAAAAGTCGCATCTTTAGCTCTTAGAACTGTTCGGTCGATCCTTTTAGGTACTCCTACTGTGTTCCAGCTTTTATTTATTTATTTATTCAAACATTTCCATATCGCCCCTTCAAGTCTCTTACTACTCATAGGCGGTCCCGACTACAGCCCGGAGGTGTGTCGGCGTTAACACGCCGACGCACCCCGAGCAATTGTGACTGAAGGACTTGCTCAAGGTCCTAACGCAGAGGGTGGGAATTCGAACCTGCAACCCTTCGGTCGCAACTTGCAAGGCGCGACCTTCACCAATACACTACCACATCCCAAATCGTATATTATTTGATCAGATGTCATTGTGTTTTCTGGTAGCAATAAAACCCTGTTTTATGTTATGTTACTTTCAGCATAGAGGTTAAAGTCTCCGCTCGTCTAGGAGGATTTAAGAAACTGAGAACCAAAGAGACACCAGAGGATATTGTGGGCAGTACCCCCACCGAAAGACGCGTCTTATTTGCAGTGGACGCAAAGCCCCCGGTGCATTGTCGACAAACAAGAACCTGTACAGACCCAACCATCTCTCTGGAACAGGATGCAGTCAAGGTTTGAATCACGTGGCTTTGCACTGCGATTAATTTTCGAGGTAGCGCATTATTATAGGAAACACACCTTGAAAGTAGCGGCGTAACTCTTTCTAAACTTGCGTAGGTATCTGTTTATACTGATATGATTGGTGTTACGCATGTCATATGATGTTTTTATGAAGTAGGCCTACAATAAAGAATATAAAATTATTTATTGAGTGTAATTTAAACAGTTGTGGTCCTAATTGCAAACGCACGAATATTGGTGAGGGCAAAGGATTCATGAAGTATTTTAGAGCCCCGTGTTGCGTAGGTATGAACCTTCCACAACTAGTGCTTTCTCCAATGTGACTTTCATGGATGCCTACCTACATGTATTTGTGTTTTCAGAAATTAGGCTTGAAGCAATTATTGAACCATGTAATCTAGTTATAAGTTTGATTAAAAAATATTACGTAATATGAATTTTACTGCTATTGAGTGAGAGCAAGCGATTGTATAACGCATTCTGACATTTTATTGCAGCAATGTAACAAAACGTTTTATCCGAACGATTTCGAATGTACAAATTTTTGGTCATTTCTTCTTCTTAGGCCTACTGTCCCAATCGACAAGTTTTCGTTAGGGTTTAGATCCTTGTACATTTAGAGGACTTCTATCAACATTCTATCAGAGTCAGTCACTTCAATGCACTCAAGCAAAGCATTAGTTCAAACTATTTGCTGTTGTTGTCATCAATCAGTCAGTGTATCAATCAATCAATCAACCATAATTCAAATGAATTTGTATAGCGCCATTTCACTCAGAGGCGCTCCCGACCCAATCACTAAGTTAGTAACTCGCCACTGGTTCATTCAATCTTCAATCCATAACAACTATCTAAGCAAGGCGTTACCTTCTCTGGAAGAGCATTTAAACGCAATAAAGACGGTGGAATGCGTTCAAAAGAGGACGTATGACAATCTCTGGGAAAAGCAGACATTACAAAAGTATAGTTTTTCAATACACACGTAAGTCATATATGACTACAGGTTCAGAGAAATTTTTGATCATCCAATTTGACTAATATTATCGTTTATTAATATTCACAATGACACACACCTCATTATGATTACAGACATTGGAATTGCACGATACATACTATTACAGAAGTCGAATATCACTTATAATATTGGCAGCCACGCAGAGCGCCGCATACATTCTCCTTCTCTATTTTACAACGCAGTCTAGCGAATGAAGAGATGACTCTACCTGAGGGCGTTCGTTCCTGACTCCGGTATTGAACTCGATTCGTCTGCACTTCGCGCCGGCTCGTATCCAATGTTCCACGGCCCCTATACTGATATAATTAATTGAATAATTAATGTGTCAATTGGATTTCAGAAGGATGCCATCGAAGGCGAATTCTACCACTGGACTGACAGCGAATCAGGAATAGACAGGTATAATATGAAGATCTATCGTCTGCTCAAATCGCCGTCCAGCGATGTTCTACAAGCTTCTCAAAAAGTGGAAAGAGAACTGAACGTAAATTCCAGCAACAAATTCACATACACGTTTCCATCTCCCGGTGTCTACTCCATGGAACTCACTGTCTTCGACAAGGCGAAGAATCCGTCCAGGGCCAGAAAGATCGTCCTCTACGATAACGGAAATCACATGACAAATACCACGGAACCGCTGATAGTTGTCCAAGCGTCAAAAGAATCTGGATACAGATGGATAACATCTCCGCTAAGGAGAGAAGATGATGGCAAATCAAAACTGACTCTGCGTTGGAAGGGTAGATATACAAACCCGGAGCACGTAAAGGAAGGGTGGTTATACAGAGTGGAGCCCTGGTCGAACGGGGTCGATGACGCCTTATTAAACGAAGGCGGAAACAGAACGATACATGCAGTTTCAAATAGCAACGGCACCGTTGGATACAGACTGGCCTTTAAAGTAGACAAGGACGGTGGATCTGGATTGAATCCAGGCGCAGATTTCTTCGAAGACAACAACGAGACCATCAAGGAACTGGCGGAATCAACGTGGGGCGGATATAAACACGACGCCGTCCAGACGACATTAGTGATGCCACAGCTGACCGCAGATGACACGGTCGTCATCTGGATGAGGGCTTACGATATCGTCGGTAATTATCACGAGGATAGGATCCAGATCAGTTTCGATACATCTCCGCCTGAGATCGACGATAACGCTCCTGCTGTGTTGCGAGAGAATTACAACGACGATCAATACAAGAGCAGGTCTACACTACGTTGCTCTACATGGAGTAAGTAAGTAAGCAAGTGTCGATTTATAGAGCGCCTCTTAGAGCGAACTCAACAGAGGAGATCCCGACCCGATGGGACAGAGCCATTGGACAAACGGTAGACCGATAGCCTCCATTAATTTCAAACGTTGGTCTGAAACTAATGCACATCGTTGAAACACTTTGGCCTATAGGCTTAGTTAAGACCTTTGCGCCGGACCTTCTCTGGTATGCTAGACTCAAGACTGAATAAAAGAGGAGGGTGACGTGATTACAGTTCTCTCAGCAGCATTGTAGTTTTAATAATTTGAAATGATCTAGTGTCTGGTGCGCGGGGCTTAGATTAGTGGTGCACCAAAAACCCATCAGAGCAGCCTAGAAAGCATGTTCTTAAGGAACAGTTCTTGATTTAGGTTTCACCAGAGAAAGCCATTCATATAATTTTGTTAAAGGGTCTGAGAAATAAGAACTGATTTTGACTGGCTAACGTTCATTATCTTGCAGACCTTGAATCTTAACTTAAGACTAATTATAGAAACCTAATTAATATTGTTAGTTCATTTTACAAAACTATTTTGTCTATTTTGTTATTACCTATGTAGCTCTGAACACTATAGGCCTCCTACGATAGTTATCAATTGGGCAGACAACAGGGTTGTAGGCCCCTATGCGCGAATATATCTTAAATTCGCAACTCTTCCTGTGGAGCTGGAGAGAATATTTGTCTCGGAGCAAATTTGAATATTGCAGATAATTTACGATCCATCGAGTTCTCGAGGGATCAACCCGAACGTCCGTCGCATTTAATTAGGATAATAATAATGTGGCTAAATCAAAAAATTATCATTATTGCTTCTATCTATGGGATCTGAACAGGCGTTTATGTAAAGCAGTAGACAGGGGTGTATTGGGTATTCAAACACCACCGAAATGAAAAATTAGCATTGTAAGAGTTCGTTTTTAGTGTGAAAAGGTAGGAAAATACGAGTTTTTGGGCGTAAAACACCCCCCGAAATGAACTAATGTAAAGGAACATTTCTTAGGGCGTGAAAACCCCTCCCCCCCCCAAAAAAAAACCAAAATCCTGGTCACAGCCTTGCGTTTACGAGTCCCTACCTGATGATCGTCATGGAGACAATACTTTGATGCTGAGTAGGCGTTGCTTTCAGAGTTGAAATCAACGTTCAAGACAAGCAGAGTGGCATCGATGAAGTTCGCTACTGGATAACTGTCTCATACCTGTCAGCTAATATTACCAGCGGAACGCAGAAGGCGACCAGACTGAGATCCGACGGAAACAGGCAAAAGAGAACATTAGTAAGGATCCCACTTCTTATATTTAAACGTGCATTTGGCAGAGGTCTAGCCAATACTTTGAGAGTGCACATGTAGGAAGAATAGGGGGCCTATACAAATTATTATGCAGAAAGTGACGTATTGCAGTATGATGCATTCTGAATGATAGATAGATAGATAGATATATAGATATATAGATAGA
>JAQFXW010006028.1:0-10050 GCA_034693945.1 Dendrobaena attemsi | reverse complement strand
ATATAATTTTGGTGATGCTTAGAGCACCACCTATTCTCATGGATCTTCTATTACGTCAACACAAATAGCATTATTTGGAGAGCAATATTAACTCTTTCTTATAAGTGCACAAAATCAAGCCAGTCGCCAAATAGCATTGTTTGGAAAGCGAATTTCTTATAAAAGCACAAAATGTCAATAATTAAGTCAATTCAAATAATACACTTATTGAGTCTTATTGTAATGTTTTTTTTGTAACGAGATGATACAGGAATTTGAGACATTAGTAATAATTAGCTGTTTATGGGGCGCGGTAGTGTAGTGGTGAAGATCGCCGCTTTGAAACCGAAGGGTTGCAGGTTCGAATCCCACCCGACGCCTAAGGACCTTGAGCAAGACCTTCACTCACAATTGCTCGTGGCACTTCGGCGTGTAAACTCCGACACATCTCCGTGCTGTAGTCGGGGCCGCCTCTGAGTAGTAGGAGACTTGAAGGGGCGGTGTAGAAATGTGTGAATAAGAATGAATAAGTAAGTTTAGTAAGCGTTACAGAAATGCTTATAATTTTGCGTAGGCCTACTGCATTATTTTCTGCAAGTGAAACTCAATTGAGTGTTCGAGATGGGGCTATAATGATCTTCAAATTAAATGGGTCAATTAATGAATTATTCGTTGGCTTTCTCTTCTGAATGGCGTTCCTTCACAAAGACACACTTCTCTTCACATATGAGCCAATGTATCTGTGTATGTATGTATTTCTATACCGCCTCTTACAGTCCACTACTATTCAGAGGCGGTCCCGACTACAGCACAAAGATATGTTGAGGGGCTTCTATCCCCCCCCAAGCAGCCGGGCTCAAAAACTCACGACTTTCCATTTCCCCCCTTCAAAAATACTCTTCCATTCCATTTGACCAGTTTTAACCCCTGTTTCTGACATTTATACATTATGAAATGTTCCCCCCTGTTTTCCACTGGGCGCACTTGCGCCCGCTTGGTATAGGGATAGAAGCCCCTGGGTGTGTCGGAGTTGTACAAGCCGAAGTGCGTGAGCAATTGTGAGTGAAGAACTTGGTTAAGGTCTCTACGCGGTGGGTGACATTCGAACCTGCAACCTTTCAGTGACCTTATGACGCCTATAACATAATATTTTTCCTATGGAAGTTCCCCATCTCATCTTAAGACCATTCTCCTTTCGCGGGGCTTTGCGCACTGGAAGCGCTTCTGAACGGTTGACCATAGAGAGGTGCTATATAAATGTTTAGACACGATACGATGCAAACGCAATACAATAGAGTAGAGTACAACGTAAGGGAACGGATCTGTTGGCTACTGCTTAATTTAGTATTATGGTGATACCATAGAATCTGCCTGTATTACCAGATAGTGGATGAAGTCACAACGATGTAAACGGGATTATACTGTAATCGTGCACTGTTGAAAATTTATATTTGAGTTAATTAAATGGTTTAAAAGGTGTGCAAGACCAAGAAATTAAAGTTTAACCGTATAATTTAGTAATGTGATTTTCCATATAGATTACCCATTATTGTTTATCTAGCTATATACCGCCTCTTCAAGTTCACTTCTGCTCAGAGTCGGTACTGGCTGCAGCCCGGAGGTGTGTCAGAGTCATCGAAGCCTATCTAGCAGCTGCGAGTGAAGAATTTGCTCACGGTCAGTACTCGATTGCTCGGATCTGAACAGAACCCGCGACCCTTCGAACCCAAGTCGATGGCAATCCACAGCGCAACTCAATTTAATTTGTGAATTTAGCTTAAGTTATACATGTAGCTATAGATCGTTAATGATATATGTATGTATGTGTGTATTTCTATACCGCCTCTTACAGTCCACTACTATTCAGAGGCGGTCACGACTACAGCCAGAGGGTGTTTTGGTGTTTTACACGCCGAAGCGCTCCAGTAATTGTGAGGGAGGGACTTGCTAAAGGTCCTTACGTGGTGGGTGGGATTCGAACTCACAATCTTTTGGTTGCGAGGCGGCGACCTTCACCACTGCCGATGACGATCTTAAGTTACACGTATTACAGATTTATTGTTCCGTTAACTACAAAATTTGACTTTCACTCACTACTATTTATTTTCGTTACCTTTACCGCTAAATAGAATTGTGAGGTAAATCCGGGCAACCATACTGTTGTATCCATTCGGTATAAGTTCTGTTTTCAGCTTTACATGACTGTGCATTAAGCTGAAACGCGCTTAACCAATTTCCTGTTCCGACGGCAACGGCCTCTGTTGTCATAAGCTGTCGTTAAACTGATGAAACACACACACATACTATATGACTACTGTCACAATAAACACCGATATTAAAGCATTTCCATTTTATTTACGGCTGAGCTGATTGACGATTTATATCCATCTTATAACTTATCCTACACGGTACACCTATAATTATACTATAGTATCAACTGCAAAATTATTGTTTCATTCCTTGGTCCTTTAAACCAGTTAATTAAATTAAACACAAGCTCGATTTCAGACATGGTCTTAATATTATAACTCTGTGCTGCTGCAGTTCTCACTTTAACTGACGCTTAAATTTTTAAAATAACGAAGATAGGTTAACGTTTACATGAAAATGCGCAATAATTACTCGTTGGCTCTGCATGTGTCTAAAAAAAGTGTGAACATGCTGTCATAATTTTGAAGATCTCATTAAGGGTTTAGACCGACAGATACCTTTAAAATATATCTCATTAACTCTATATATAAATTCACAATTTAGCGCTATTATATAGTCGGGCCTACAGAACTTACACATAAGTGTTACACCATTTTAACGCGAGTCCAATCTGTTATATAATTCCTAAACAGCTTAGAAGCTGTTGTTTAGAGACGACTTTCTGTTGGAATTTTTAGGCTCTAAATTGACAAAATAACTTCACACTAGAGTGGGACATTTCTGAGGGCTTTTCGCTTAAATGAGTAAAAACGGTCGACTGAAAGTTCGGTACGAAACGAGTTTTCGCTCAAAATTGGTAAGGACCTATAAAACTTAGTCTATTTTTGGTTTGAAAAGCGTTTTGAAATACAAATAGAGAATCGTTACTTTTTTTAAACTGTTAACTTTTATCGGTTTTGCGACCTTTGGCTTTTCTTTACTTTTATGGAATAAGATTTGCTTTTTTTCAATATTTAGAGTTGTAGCACTGGCTGCTCCCGTGAAGCTGGGTACAAATCTCAGAAATGAGTCAGTGATATGAGGGTGAAGGAAGTGAAATCAGAGTGAAAGCAGGAGAGAAGGTTTGTTTAACGACGGTGTATGACACAATGGCCTTTACCGTCGGAGGAAAAAATTTGCTCGGTTTAAAGCAGGAGAAAAGTTTTGTTTAACGACGGTGTATGACACAATGGCCTTTACCGTCGGAGGCAAAATTTTGCTCGGTTTATTACAACATGCTCTTAAATGTGTATATCAGAGAAGACAAGCATTTAATTAAAAGGTGTTTTTGTATGAGTAAGAGTAGGTGACTACTTTAAAAAAATAAGTAAGTTAGTAAGTAAGTAAGTAATCTTTTAATAGCACGAGACAGAACACTCATACTTTACAAGAGCTGCAAGCAACAACAAAGCAGTACAATACACAATTTACACATGCAGATAGTTCGCCAACAAAAGAAAAAAAAGTAGAACCGCGGAGAGGATGATAATTATTAGGCACTAATGTAATAGTCGTGAGAAATTTATTGTGGTGGGCTATAAAAAATGATCATGATGGACAACTGGGCTTATTATATCTATAGGATGGAAGAACTGAACATCTGCGGAATTTAGGCTCCATGAATACGCCTTAACATCGTTAAAGAGACCAAGTATGGTTGAAGAAGTCAGAAGTACTCAGAGGTGGAAAAAACCAAGATTTTGGGAAAATGAAAAGTTGGCTTTTCTTTAGATTTCCCTATATCGGATGACGTTAAGAAAGAACTCCAGCTGAGATTAATCAGTAGAGATTTAAGAGTAGGCCCTAGGTTAATTATATATACTGTGGTTAAGACTGAAGATGGATGAACCCAAAATAATTTATTGCAGTTGATTTTATTCAGGGGTGGAAAAACAAAGATGTTTGGAAAATAAAAACTCTTTTGTTTTGGTATTATTGGGTTCTTTCTCTCAAGATTTTCGGATTTCGGATGATGTAAAGAAAAAAATCCAACTCAGATTAATTCAGGAATTTAAGTTGAGATTTCAAACTGATAAACACAAAATGATTGATTTCAGTTGATTTTATTACAATAGTAAGACAAATCCTGGATTTTAGGCCATTGAATTAATGTTAATAAAACAATTATAAAAATAGAAATTTAAAAACCAAAATTTCTTGTTTTTTTTATTTCTTTTCTTTTTATAGAAAAAACCCCCAAATTTTGCCACCCCTGATTTTATTATAAGTCAAATCCTGGATTTTAGGCCATTGAATTAATGTTTATAAAAATAATTCTAAAAATAGAAATTGAAAACCCAAAATTTTAGTTTTTTTCATTTTATTTTTTTCTTAAAGAAAAACCATAAAAACAACAATTTGCCACCTCTGGAAGAACTGCAGTTGATGCAGAGGAAGCACAGGAGATGGAGAGTCCAGCAATCCAGTACAAATTCAGATAATTGGAGAAATAACATTAATGGGTCAAACTTAGGCTATTTTCTTTCCAAATTCATTTATGGATAGCCTCTACATTTACTGATAAATAGGTCTATTTGTGGAGGGGGCTCAAAGCCTGTAAGCCATATTACAAAAGTATAGACTTACTTCAAATCAGGGTTGGAGAAATATTGTTTTTTTATTTTTTTCTAAAATCCAAGAAATATAAAAAACAAGAAATTTTGTTTGTTTTTGTTTTTTAATTTATATTTTTAGAATTGTTTTATTAACATTAATTAAAGATTTGACTTATTATTGTAATATAATGAACTGCAATCAATCATTTTGTGTTTATCAGTCTGAAATCTCAACTGAATTAATCTGAGTTGGAGTTTTTCTTAACATCATCCAAAATCGGACAATCTTAAAACCCAAAAGACCAAGTGTTCATTTTCCAAAAATCTTGGATTTTTTCAGCCTCTGCTTCAAATTACTGCTACAATCGATGCCATCTTCACCTCTTGGCTTGAGGAAGATAGTGTTACTGTTATATAGGCCTTTATTAACTATTTTGAGTGCAGAAACTCGATCACTAAATTCATTCAACAATTTATTTCGTCAAAGACAACTGCTGTTTCGTGCAGTAGCCTTCAAGTCATAACATCCCTTTGGATGTTTTCCGGCCACTACATTCGGATGTCAGGTCAGAGGGTTTATAATGAATAGCAAGACTATGGCAAAAATTTCAGCATGGAAATTGGATCAATTCCTGCTACGGTACCATTCAAAGGGTGGTGACCCCAAAGTCTCCACCAACCCAACCTTTCATTCATTATAGGGAATAGCAAAATGCGCAAAAGAAGAACATGATGGGTGCTTGTAACTGTTGGTAAAAATCCTTGAACATTTCGCTTTCACATGGGTAAAAATCCTTGAACATTTCGCTTTCACATGGGTAAAAATCCCTGAACATTTCGCTTTCACATTAATCAAGAAAGAGCGATGATTAGGTCAACCTTTTTAACCTGTCATATTTAGACAGGCAAATTGCTGATAATTGCAACAAGTCTTCACATCCGAAGCTTTTGCCCCCTCATTCACTCCAAGGATTTATTGCTTAGCTTAGGCATCTACAAAAACATTCTTGTGTGATGACAAATCGCAGCTGTAGAAGAGACAGGATCATAAAAGAAAACTAAGTTAATTTAACATACTGAATAGCCTAATAATATTAACAAAGCTCATAAATGAATGAAAAATATATTTGCACCCAATACCAATAACGCCCGTTCAATTAGGCTAGAGGTCGCACATGGCTTCAGGCACAAAGGCAAATATGCAATTGTCCTACGTAGTTCCTCACATTTACTCACATTATAGTTTGGCAAGAAGCTCATAAAGAGAACTGCATTCAAAACTTTTATGTCATGTTCATGAGATAATAACTATTGCGCACATGACTTATTAAAGTCTTCACACAACTTGATAACTCATTCACAAAAGTTACTCTTTTGAACCTTTGACTTATGAAGAAGTCTAACTTGTGCGAACAAATTACTAAGTTAGGCAAGCGATCAAGTCACAAGCCACATGGGTTAATACTGATTGCACACAACTTAAAAAGCTGTCCGAAAGAGAAAATGGCTTATGCGCACTAGTCATTATCTTGTGTGCATGCAGTAAAATACTTTGAGCGCAAGTCCCCTTAGTTGCTCTGAAATTTAAAGCCAAGGGAACACATAATATAACACACGTGACTGTAAAATGTCCAAGGTACCGTTATCAACTGATGATAAATTATATATAGTTTTATTGACAAGCTACCATATTAGTACTTGAGAAAATAGTAATAGTTGAGAGATGCATTCCAAACAGAAATAAAATGCTTTCAGGAATCATTTCACATGTAGTGGTCATGCAGGAAATGCTCTAAAGATGCTTAATTTTTAGAAGGAGTTTTACCATGCATATAATATTATACATTAATCTGACAATGTAATATCACAATTAGTGCTATACAATAAAACTTAAAATCCAGTGAATCGTTGCGTTGATTTCTTTTGACTGCTTACGAACTATGGCACATAAATCTCTATGATTATTATTATTATTAATAACAATCTATTTTCGGAAAGTATGCAAAAAATATCTGATATGCAGGGTGAGCCAAAACAAATTACCCTTAACTATTTGGCTAATATTTTGGCCAAAAGCAGGAATTTTTATACCGTTCAATCATTCAATCATTTATCTTTATAACCATATCAAATTTCACAGACCAAAAGATAGGTAATTCATATTTACGTATAAATACCAAAATTCAACAAAATATTTCATATAGAACAAAAGTTAAACTGCTTTTGATGAGCTTGCCTCCTGTTTTTTGAAAGCTCAAAAATGTGTAACTCAACAACTAACAATTTCTATATAATTAATTATGTTTCCAGTAATTGTTATTAAGCGTAATATTGCTTCACAACATGTATTCAATATGACCACCACCAGTGGTCACACATGTTATATGGCCTTGTTGATGGGTTTTTGAGGTAGGCCGATCCTATACACTACTTCCCAAAAGGATATCAATAACCTAAAAGAGACTATGAAAATGTGTGGCAAAACCTTAAAGAGACTCGGAACATGGGTGAGTACTGGTAGTAGACACATCGAACACAAGCTGATATAATAGCAAAATTTGTTATTAAAAATTATTTCAGAGACATAATAAATTGTTTTTTTGTATTTTTTTTTGCATCACACATTTTTCAATCATCAGAATACAGGAGGTGGACTGGCTAAAAGTGCTCTAACTTAGTTGAGTTAGAAATATTTTGATAAAATTTGGCCGTGATAATGTAAATATGAGTTACCTTTAATTAAACCTGTAGAGTTCCATCAGAAAAGCTACATTTTGGCATAAATATTATCAAAAATCTGTTATGCGTTCTTGAGCCATCAAAAAGCAGAGGTGGACTCACTAAAAGCTTATCATAAACAATTATTTTAGATGCCACATAATAAAATTGTTTTTTAAAACTTTTGATGCGTCACACATTTTTGAATTACCAGAATACAGAAGGTGGACTCGCTAAAAGTGCTGTAACTTTTGTTGAGTTAGAAATATTATGATAAAATTTGGTCATCATGTGTATATATAACCTATAAAATCTCATTAAAAAACTTTACATTTTGGCGTAAATACTAGCAAGAAAACTGTTCAGTGTTTACAAATTTTTGAACCATCAAAAACAGGGGTGGGATAGCTAGAAGTGAAGTTATAGGAGTTATACGTAAATATGAAATACCTTTCGGTCTGTAAATTTCTACTTTGACCGAAATATTGACAAATAACATAGGGTTCATATTTTTGGCCCATCCTGTACACATTAAAATCGTTACAGATAACTACATGGTGAACAGCAAAACAGGTGTTATGGTGGTGGCCTGTTACATCACATTAAAGTATTAGTCATAGTGCCTAAATGGGTGGTTCAAATGTTGACCTAGAATACACAGCAACAAGTTACAATATATTATAGCCAGTAGGGTATTGATTGTAAGAGATTCTGGACAGCTGGTATGGTTTCCTCTTCAACTAAATCCTTCTAAACCAGCACCAGTGTTCAGGGGCTTCAAGACAAGTATAATGAAGTGCAAGTAGCTTAAGTCACATCTTACCTACAATTATGCATTGTTATATGCTAGGCAGTTGTGCCAGCATACATAGCACTTAAGTACAGAACAGAGGCAATTGAGGGATAGTTTTGCAAGTTAAAACAAATATTAGCACAACTAGTAACCGAATTGTAAATGGCCAGCAAATCAGCAAAGTACACTAACACAAGCGAGACTGAAAGAAAGAAAAACAATCTGCATTTCAGGAGCATAGAAACTAATTCAACAAATCAGAATGACTGGGTGATAAACAATGTTTGAAGATGTGAAATGCAATATATAATCTACCGTGCAATGCTTATTTTACGAAGTTACTCTCCTCAAAAGCACATAAAGTCATATATCCAAGTATCCATAATAAGAATAACATCTTCCTAAATGCAGATTGCAATGCACAAGAACCGGTTAAACATCAGAGGAAGGCGATAGCTCATAATAAATAAGTCAACTGCGATTACAGGACATAGCCATATGACATCAGGCTCTTTCTTTCGTTGCTATCTATGAAGGTAGGCATGCAAGACACTGTCACATAAAGAAACACAAAGTACCCTTAACAAACGAAAGCCGAGCTATTGCTCATTTGTGGAATACCGGTAGTAGTACTCGAGTTCAGACTGTAATAATACTTAGATTTGCATTTAAAGCCAAAACACACTCAAAACTCAGAAAGTTAAACAGAATAAAATACTGTACACGCAATTTACCATCTATAAAATCACAGGCACAATTAGGTTGAAAGTAGTTACAAATCAAAAGGTCACAATATCTCTTCAAAATTCCAAACAAAATACAGACCAAAACTTTTTTCCTGCCGACAGCCACAGAGTACAGAATATCACCGGTAGTCTTTAATAGAAACATAAATATAAACAAACCCAACCATTTAAACCACAAACTCCCTAATCAAGACTCAATCAGTTCGAAATGGTTTCTCTACAAATGCTTTTGGACAAATTGTCAACCAAAAGTGGAGCTGGATATAAATAATGAAATTCACGGACAGTCACTGCATGAATTAAGCATTTTACATGATTTTTAACACATGCTGTTTTTTGCATAAGCACTTTGGCTAAAAAATAACTACAAAAACGCTGCCTTGATTCATGAATTCATAATCCGTTTGGAGTTGTGGCATCGTTTATTTTTACTTTCCAAGTCACACAGTGTCTGCACTTACGCAAACAAATTAACAACTACAACAATTAGTCATTAGGTTCGTATAAGATTTGTTTAAAATAATTTTTTAGACCTTCCTTGATTATTTTTAAATGTTGCAATTATGATGAAGAAAGCCACAAGCATATCATGTGCTGAACAAGCGAAACAGTATGCTTATCCAAAACATGTACATATAATTCGTTTATTTGAAGAAACTACAAAATCTGGATGACAAACTGCATCCAGTTGCAAGTCCAAGCACGGCATGAAAAACTGATTGAAAATTTATATAACCGCAAGTTACCATAGGTAAAGAGAAACCTTAAATAATGTTATCAATGTCTTTGACTGGTAACACATAAGAATGGTGCACCGACATAGATAGTAGTTGGTTTTTGTCAGAGGAAGAAACAGCCCTTCCAAAAAGCATGTTTAAAATATGTAATTTGTTATATTATTATATAAAAAACTTTTCCTACATAATTGATGATTTCTTATTCTAAACCATATTTCTCGATCTTCCGATGTCCTCGTGTCGCGGTGTCGCGGTGTCCTCGATGTCTAACTAACGCTCTAAAAATAGCTGCGACGGGCCTCGGATGGGACACGGTAAGTTGCACGGGATAT